>JABTXL010009415.1:3961924-4004945 GCA_025134845.1 Neodon shergylaensis
CTTCCTTCCTTCCTTCCTTCCTTCCTTCCTTCCTTCCTTCCTTCCTTTCTTTCTGAGGCAGGGGTTCTCTGTGTAGCTTTGGAACCAGTCCTGGCACTCGCTCTGTAGACCAGGCTGGCCTTAAACTCAAAGAGATTTGACTGCCTCTGCCTCCCCAGTGCTAGGATTAAAGGCATGCCACCATGCCCGGCTCATACACATGTACTTCTATGAGAGGTTATCCAACTTCCCTTTATAAGATATCACATGAATTTCCAAAATTAGCAGGTTAAAAAGCATCATCATTTTCAGGAGAAAGCAATACTGTGAACCCTACAACTCTGGCTTACTAGTATCAAATATCAGGGCTGGAAAGAGAGCTCACTGGTTAAGAGCTCTCTTCCAGGAGCAGGGTTCAATTCCTAGCACCAATAGGGCAGCTTGCAACTATCTGTAACTCCAGTTCCAGAGGATCTGACATCCTCACAGACATACATGCAGGTAAAACACCAATGCATATAAAATAAATCTTTAAGAAGAAAACAGAAAAGTGAGCAGTAGCATGGTGGGCAGGCCGGGCCAGGCCACTGGGAGGGGAAGCGTGAGCAGCAACGCAGCAGGCATGACAACAGCAGTGGCCTCCAGAAACTATCTGACCACTGGAGCCTCAGCCTCACCAATGCCAGGAGGAATAATCACCTGAGTCTTGGGCCCATAGGCACCTAGAGTTCGAGGCCAGCCTGGTCTACAAAAAGACAACCAAAATATTGAAAGAAATCAACAAATTCCTTAAAGAAATCAAGACCAAGAAAAAGCAAACAAACAGGTGAAAGAAATGGTCCAAGACTCGAAAACTGAAATAGAGACAATAAAAAAACAAACCAAGAGCAATCTGGAAAAGGAAAATCTCAGTAAATAATCAGGAACTACAGATGCAAGCATAAATGACAGAATACAAGAGATGGAAGAGAGAATCTCAGGCATAGAAGATACGAGAGAGGAAATAGATTCATTAAAGAAAGTTAAATCCAATAAATTCTTAACACAAAACATCCAGGAAATCTGGGATACCATGAAAAAACTAAACCTATGAATAATAGGGATAGAAGAAGGAGTACAGAAAATATACCCAGCAAAATCATAGGAGAAAACCTTCCCAGCCTAAAGAAGGATATGCCAACAAAAATACAGGGGACTGGGCTGGAGAGATGGCTCAGTGGTTAAGAGCATTGCCTGCTCTTCCAAAGGTCCTGAGTTCAATTCCCGGCAACCACATGGTGGCTCACAGCCATCTGGAATGAGGTCTGGTGCCCTCTTCTGGCCTGCAGACATACACACAGACAGAATATTGTATACATAATAAATAAATAAATATTTAAAAAAAAAATAATAATACAGGGGACTTCCCAGGGGAGGCCTTAACCTCTCAGGAGAGGATGGGAAGTGGGTGGGGGAAGGGGAGGAAAAGGACGGGGGGAGGGAGGGAGAGATTGGGTTTGGTATGCAAATAAATAAAAAAATAAATAAATTTTAAAAAAGAAGCTTACAGAACACCAAATAGACCTTACCAAAAAAGAAAGTACCCTTGTCACATAATAATCAAAACACTAAACATACAGAATAAAGAAAATATTAAAAAAAAAAAAGGCCAAGTAACATATAAAGGCAGACCTATCAGAATTACAGCTGACTTCTTGGTGGAAACAATGAAAGCCAGAAGGTCCTGGTCAGGTGTTATACAGACAATAAGAGACCACGGATGCAAGTACACAATACTATATCCAACAAAGCTTTTAATCAACATAGACAGAGAAAACAAGATATTCTCTGCTGGGCGGTGGTGGCGCATGCCTTTAATTCCTGCACTTGGGAGGCAGAGGCAAGCAGATCCACCTAGAAAGGAGTAAAAAGACAAGATCTCCTGAGTAAACTAGGTGTGTGGGAGGGGGGGGGGGGGGGAGTGAAGAGGAAAAGAAGGTAGGGGAGTAGGAAAAAATGTATAGCTCAATTAAAAACAACAAATAAAAAATTTTAAAGAAGTATTGAATGTCTGTAGGCTTTGTTCGTACCTTCTGACAAGTGCATTTAGTATTGCTTTGGGAAATCACTTCATCCCAGCTCAGGTCACATGGTAAAAGTAAGATCGATCTAACCTCTACCTGAAACCTCCTCACTATAGCCACTTTGCTAAGAGACGGGATGCTTAAGAACAGACATATGACCTATGACCTAAAACTTAATACCATTCAAGAAACCCAAATAATGCCCATTGGTTGTGGTGCACACCTTTAGTCTCAGCACTCAGGAGGCACAGGCAGACCAATCTCTGAGTTCGAAGTCAGCCTGCGCTATAGAGCAAGCTCCAGGACAGCCAGAGCTCCACAAAACAAAATAAAACAAACAAAAAACCAGAAACCCAAGTACTTACAGCAGAATCAAAGGGAGTCAAGCATTTCCTTACCGGGATGATTAGACTAAGACTACCAAGCTTGGAATTGGCTGGGGAAATAGGGTGAAATGTAAGCTCATGACTGATGGCAACAGAGAGGAGAAGAGAACCGAGCACAATGATTATCTGTAGGCTCCGCTAGTTTATTGTAAGACGTGTTGGTTCCTTTTATTACTGAGTAGTATTTTCTTATATGGGTGACAAATCTGCTTAAATATCCACTAGATGAAGTACATTTTAGCTGTTTCCAATTTTAATGAATACCCATACACCAAGTGATTTCTTCGCTAGCAATGTTTTTCTCTTGGATAAATAGCAAACAATGGTTGATAGATTACATTATTACTAATGACTACGATTTTACTAATGTTATTATACACAATATTGGTAAATTAGTGGTACTGATGCTAGGACCTATAAGATATAGCATTGTCACCAGCCTGTATACTTAGTAAATTCCTTTTATTATTTGATACTGTGTTATAAAAAATCCCTTTTACCTTTGATCTGATAGTAAATATGACTTTAATTTTAGAACAAACTGTCCTATTTTCAAAAGTGACTATATTACTTATTATATACATTATATATTACTTATTATATACACTATATTACATATTATGTACAATTATATATAAGTAATATATATTACAGCACACACACACACAAAACTGTTGCAATCAAACCAGCAATGTATGAAAATTCTAGTTGTTTTAAATCCTTGAGTCATCAGTTTTTCTGAGATTCAATTAATGAAAAGCATGAGACTTTAGAAAATCTAAATCTCTGTACTTAATACTAGAAGCACAGCTAAATGTAAAGAAATCAGAGGTCTTTCTGAGTTCACTTTTGTGGGTCGGTACCCTATTAAAACAGACACGCAGGTCCCACTCTCACTGCATGGGGAAAGTCTCTAGGAACCCTAACCTTACCTCCAGGTCAGTCTCCATGAAATCAAAGACAAGGCTAATGTTAGATTTATGTCCAAATGCATCAAGGAGCTGCAAAGCAAAGCAAAGTAAAACAAAGCAATTATATTGTTATTCTGTATTAATGTTGGAATTTAGTGTTGATGAACTTTTTTTAAGAATTATTTGTTTGCTTCCTCTCCCACCCTGCCCCACAGTACTGACAGATGCTCTAACAGAAAGGTTGAGACCAGATATCACTATGTAACTCAAGCTGACCTAGAGCCTGCTATGTAGTCCTGAACTCACAACCTGCCTTCCTCTGCCACTATCTCTCAGGTAATTACAATACAAATGTGCACTGCCTGACTTAAAATTTTAAACTGCTGGTAATTTCCTGTAAATATGAAAGTCTTTTATTAACATTCGCCCCATTTTTTGACAGGAGTTAGTTTTCTCAGGCACAAAAATATTTAATCTTACTTAACAAACTCACTAAAAACTTAAAAACTCCTCTCCCTAAACCCCAAGTATTAGAATAAAAAAAAATAAATCAAAATTCCACAGCCCTAAGCTGGGTGGTGGTGGCGCACGCCTTTAATCCCAGCACTTGGGAGGCAGAGGCAGGCGGATCTCTGTGAGTTCGAGACCAGCCTGGTCTACAAGAGCTAGTTCCAGGACAGGCTCCAAAGCCACAGAGAAACCCTGTCTTGAAAAAAAAAAATTCCACAGCCCTGATGGTGGTGGCACACGCCTTTAATCCCAGCACTAAAGGTAGAGGCAGGTAGATTTCTGAGTTCATGACCAGCATGGTCTACAGAGAGCGTTCAAGAACAGGCTACACAGAAAAATAGTGTCTCAAAAATCAAATCAAACCAAACAAGAAGAAGAGAAATTTTCACCTTGTTTCTAGTTGAAAAAATTTTTCTGGGACTGGGGATAGGGCTCAGCAGTTATAGCCTTGTCACATAAATATGAAGACTGGACCAGAGTTCAGATTTCAGAAACCATGTAAACTCCAGGTAGGAAAGGTGTGCCTGCAATTCCAGCCTTAGAAGGGAAGAAGGGTTTCCCAGAGCAAGTTAACTAACAAAACCACCCAAACCACTGAGCTCTGGTTTTGAAGGAGAGTCTCTGCCTTGTCATGGTGGCGCACACCTTTAATCCCAGCACTCAGTTGGCAGAGGCAGGTGGATCTCTGAGTCCAAGGCTACAGAGTGAGTTCCAGGACAGGCAGAGCTACATAGAAAAACCCTGTCTCAAACAAAAGAAGATAAAAGCCGAATAAATGAATAAATAAATAAAATTCTAAGCAAAATGCTTAAGAAAATTCTTGTCAGGCAAAGTGATACACACTTGTAGTTCCAGTACAGTAATTACAGCAACTGACTGTAACAGGGTCCCACACCTTAGCACAACAGACTCCATTATGGGAAAACCATTCAGGTCATAAAACTCAGTGTGTAGACAGTACCACCTGCCAAATGAAAACAAAGACCTAATCCATCAAAGTTCTGGGAAAACGTACTAACCTTGCTTCTTTTTGGCTTCTATAGCTCCGATTCTGGCTAACTGTTCTTATTAACTGAAGAATGTCAACCCAGAATATGCTTTTTGTGTATAAAAGCTCACTTTGAGAAATGCTTGGTGCTACACTGGGTTCCAGTCAGTATAGTTGCCAGCCAGTTAATAAGACTCATTAACTTATTAACTCTACTGGCTTGAACCCAAGCCTGAGTTGTCTTCTCTGGTGGATACCCCACAACATCAATTACTTGGAAGGCAAGATCACCTGAGTCTATGAGTTCAAGGCAACACTACACAAAAGGCCACCAAACAAAACAAGAAAGAGTCTCTTCTAAAGCACATCTGTCATCCACTGAATGTGTGACTGCCCACTGCAGGTACTACTGCAGACACCATAAATGCCTTCAATTGGCTAGCCGGCAAAAATCGAAACAACATATTCCAGCCCTCATGCAAACAAAAAGAAAGGTTCTGTATCTGAATGCAAGCTGCTACTTTTAACCCTGTGCCTACAGCTCTCTAGGACTCAAAATAATTTCTGACAAAATTAGCCTGTATGGCAACACCTGACTCAACTCATCATCATGCATAATGCTAATGATACTACTCACAGCAAAAGTGGGACAGAAGATACACTTCAAGTCAGGCGGTGGGGGTGCACACCTTTAAAGGCTTAATTAAGCCCAGTATCGGGAGGCAGAGACAGTTTGGTCTCAGTGAGTTTGAGGCCAGCCTGGTTTACAAAGCAAGTTCCAGAACATCCAGGAATGTTGCACAAGAAACCCTGTCTTGAAAAACCAAAAAATAAAGAAAATAAATTTCAAGCTGACCAACTTTCAAGGCTCAGCTACATCAACTCATCTTGCTGAGCCTCTGATCAACATTCACCATATTCAGAATATGGAGGATCCCAAAAGCAAACAACTTAGATCATACTCACACCAATTATATTGGGATGACTGAGCTCCTGTAACAGTTTTATCTCTCTTAAGGCTGTTCTATTTATACCTATGGAAAAAGAATGCAAAAATGAACAATGATTCTCAAATCTCAAACCTTTAACAAATGTGTTTTTTAGGAAAGGCCATTTCAGGAAATAAACATTTCACACATAAAAAAAAACAAATAATTTTTACTATTTGTATAAGTTCTTTTTCTCACATTGTTTTAAAGTAGCTTAACATCGTCTATGAAAAATGGTGAAGTACTTATTTCTACAGCACATCATTCTGAAAATCCTTACAACAACATATAAGCAATATACAATAGACATGTGATAAATCTTCTCTCCTGTCCAACAAACATTAGAGGAAGAGTCTGTGTGCTAATAGCAAAATGGCACTAAGGACACCTTTTTTTTTTTCAATACAAATGACCGGCACTTTCACAGATGAGGACTTTTTCATAGTAACTATTATCTGCTACACTGGGCCTGACACTCTAAGAGGCTTTGGAATAAGAAGTAAATCTTTCCCTAATGTGTCCAATTTATAGGAACTTTGTGTTCTGTGAAGATGTATCAATTTTTCAAAGCAATTAGAAAACCAGAAATGCACTGGGCGGATTTAATCCCCTCAGGAGGCAGAGGCAGGCCAATCTCTGTGAGTTCGAGGCCAGCCTGGACTACAAGAGCTAGTTCCAGGACAGGCACCAAAGCGACAGAGAAACCCTGTCTCAAAAAAACAAAAAAAAAAAACAAAAAAAAAAACCAGAAATGCAAAAGGTTTTAATGCAGCCTGGTCTACAGAGACCCACTAGAGACACTGTAATAATGCTATAGAATTATTTATTGTCAGCTCTCACTGGCATTTTCCTCATCTCCTCAGATCAGAATAAACGCATCTCCTGTTTGGTCAAATTATATGTAATACTTACCATCTTTAGCTTCTGATCTGTGTCCAAGTTTGATCTGGGAGAGAAAGTGGGGGAAACCAAAACACATTAACAATGTGCGGAGGATGGAGGTGGTGCAGGGGTTGAGAACACTGAATGCTTCCAAAGGATCCAGGTTCAATTTCCAGCAACCACACACAGCTTACAACTGCCAGCTCCACTGGGATCTAATGCCCACTTCTGACCTTGTACAAGTGGTGCACAGACAGACACAGAAGTGAAACACTGATGCACATACAACAACAAAAATTTTAAAATAAAACTAAACAAAAACTCACAATGTGTTAATACATAATATACATGCACAAAAACTTATGCTACAGGCCAGGCGATGGTGGCACACGCCTTTAATCCCAGCACTCGGGAGGCAGAGGCAGGCGGATCTCTGTGAGTTCGAGACCAGCCTGGTCTACAGAGCTAGTTCCAGGACAGGCTCCAAAACCACAGAGAAACCCTGTCTCAAAAAACCAAAAAAAAAAAAAAAAACCCAAAAAACTTATGCTACAAGCAGGACTGCCACGGTGGTGCATACCTGTCGTCTCAATACTTGGGAGGCAGAGCCTGGGCTACATAGCAAGATTCTGCTTCAAATAGGTCGAAACAGCTAGACTGGTAGGCATTCCTTTAATCCTAGCACTCATGAAACAAAGCAGCAGATCTCCTGAGTTTGAATTTGAGTAAAGTCAGGTTTACATCCTGAGTTCTAGACTGTCTTAAAAAAGTATGTAGCGATAATGAAGATCACGAGAACAACTGGGAATTCAAAGGCTGAAAGTATTGCCCAGGAACAGAGTGAGTCATGACAGTGGAAGGCAGAGTTGGAGCTCCAGCACAGCAGGACCAAAATGAATCAAGCATATACTTTAAGTTTCTGAACTACACATGCAAACAACAGGCTCATCTGCTAATTGTACAATTTAATGTTAAACCTCTGGACCCACAATGTGGAAGCGAAGAATTACCACAAGCTGTTCTCTGACATGTACCATAAAACATGCTGTGGTACATGTAAACACACACACAATAACTGATTCCTTTATGCTCCCGCCTTCTTTGTTTTTTTGAGACAGGGCTTCTCTGTATAGCCCTGGCTGTCCTGGACCTCGCTCTGTAGGTCAGGTTAGCCTCAAATTCACATTGATCTGCCTGCCTCTGCCTTGAGTGCTTTTGGGGAGATTAAAGGGACTAAAGTTTGCATGATGCACCTCCACCGCCTGGCTCCCCCTTTTTATTTAAGTTTTTGTTTATTTTGCTTTGTTTTTGAGAAAGGCTCTTGCTATACGTAGTCTAGGTTGGCCCTAACTTTCAAATCCTCATCTTAGCCTCTGAAGACTATGCTTATACGTGTTAATTACTACATCCAGATCTCCTTTTATCTTTTCAAGTTAAATAGAGACCAGCAACAGAGGGTATGCTACTTTATTTCTCCAAAATTACTTCAATTTAGTATACTTGGGAGGAAAAAAGATGGCATGAACAGAAAATAACACATATAGTTGGTAATATGTCCAATAATCCAATGTTTTTTACAAAACAAACTCACAAAATGTAACAGATGTAAGAAACAGTTAACACTGACTAAGCATAGCTCACTATGCTAAGAAGTTTAGTCTCATACAAAGCAATAACGAGGTCAAAGAGCATTCTGCTCCTAAGTACTTTATACAACAGTTGTCAATCACTGAAAAATGACCTCTGGAAAATACATATACTTCCTTTAGAAAAAAGCTGCTAATCTATACTACAAAGAGAACCTTCTATTTAAAAGCAGGCCACATATCACAGCACAAAATGTAAGACAGAGGGCACTGACAAACTGATTATGAAATTTATTTGGGGAAGAACTCAAATAGACACACAATAAAAATAGAATAATCTCAAACTGGGTGGCAGTGGCATACACCTTTAATCTCAGCAGGTGAACCTCTGTGAGTTAGAGGCCAGCCTGGTCTGCAGAGGAAGTTCTAAGACAGTCAGGGTTACACAGACAAACTCTATCTCAAAAACAAACAAACAAAAACAACAAAAAACAAGAACAAAAAAAAACCCATGAAACCAACAACTAAGAATTATCTCATGAAGTCCTTTATCACCAAGATTGAAGTGATTAGTATTCTGCTATGCTTAAGTCAGCTGAAATTTTTAAACAACTCCAAGACTTCACTCCATCCCCCTCATACGCAAGCTGTCCTCTAACATCTCACCCCGAGATACAGATACATACACAAAATACTTAAAAATTCAAAAGCAAAAATCAGTAATATAGGCTAGGAATGTGGCTCAATGACAAAGCACTTGCCTAGAATGCTCAAGGCCCTGGGTTCAACCTGCATACACGCTCATGCAGGCACACATGCATACATATAAATAAAAGTTTAAGGGGAAGAGGAGTCCTGGGGAGATGGTTCGGTGGGGAACACTGGTTCTGCAAGCATGAGGATGTGAATTCCAACCCTCGGCATCTATGTAAAAGGCCAATCATGGCTATGTGTGCCTGAAGTCCCACCATGGGGAGACTGGAACAGAAGATTCAGAGGGCTTGCTGGTGAGCCAGCCAATCATCCAGTCTGTCTTGCTAGACAAACCAAAATAGCAAGCATCAGGCTTTATTGAGAGCCCTTGTTTCAAAGGCAATCAAGACAAAGAACAGTGGAGGAAGTCATCAGATGTCCTACTGTGGCATGCAGGGGCAGACCTGAAAAACACCTGCACATACCACATACCTAGGAGACATACTCACACAGCAACGCAAAACCATCAACAGGGCAAACTGGCTAAGTAAGCTAAGAGACAGAAAAAAAATGGCAATTCCATGTAATTTTTTAAATATTCATTTTATGTGCACGGTATTGCCTGCATGCATGTCTGTGGACCACATGCATGCTCTGTGCCTGTTGAAGACAGAAGCAGATGTTGGATCTCCTGGAACTGGAGTATCGGACAGTTGGTAGCCTCCACATGAGTCCTGGGAACTTGGGTCTTCTATAAGAACAGCCAGTGCCCTTCACTGTTAAGTCACACCAGCGGTATTTTAAGAAGTCCAAGTCACAGTAAATGTAAAAGCGGTTTAATGAGTCTTTTTTTGTGTGTGTAAAATCAAAAAGGCTGTCAGCAAATGAACATGAGTAGAAATTATGAGTGTTGAAAAAGGAAGGGTCACAGCACCAAACCCTCAATGTTCACAGAAGAAAGTACAAATGATGTCCAAGTTTGAGGGAAGACCCTCAAACCAGCCAAATGTTCAGGAGATAAATATCAATGGAAAGTTAGAGAAACTGAAAAAACAAAACAAGAGTTAATATAGTATGTTAAAAGCCTTTGCTTATTAGTAACTTTTAAAACCACAAAAATGAATTATTTGAAATAAAATAAGTATTAAAGTCACCTTTAAGGAAGAAACATTTTATAATGACATAGGATACCTAGAACAAGAGATAGAGGCAGGAGTTACATAGTAACTTTTGAGGCTGGTCATAAGGGCTTTTAAAAAGGAGAAACAAGCCCTTTGGCAGCAGCAAAGACCTTTAATTCCAGCACTCGGGAGGCAGAAGCAGGCGGATCTCTGTGAGTTCGAGGCCAGCCTGGTCTACAAGAGCTAGTTCCAGGAGAGGTTCCAAAGCTACAGAAAAACCCTGTCTCAAAAAACAAAAACAAACAAAACAAAACAAAACAAAACAAAAAAACAAGTGACAAAGAGGACCTGGGAGGCTGGAAGAGGGAAGCCTGGTCATTCACACTTCAAGGGAGTAATGAACGTATAAAGGAGGAAAACAGAATATGGAGGTCAACGACACCAACAGGCCCTGAGTCATGTGAGGAAAAACAGTGGTCCTGAGATGGCTACGGAGTTTGGTCGTGTGAGAAAGAGCATCGGACAGCTCTAGTCCTAGCCTCAGCAACTATTAGCTGTGTGATCTTGAAGTCATCTAACTCAGGTCCCTCAGGGTGAAACAAGAACACTTTGACCTATTCTACAGGCTGTCTGAAGGCTAACTGGGGGAAGAAAAGCAAGTCGAAGCGTCTGGCGTGCAGGAAACTATGTCAGAAGCGTTCTCAATGAATTTAAAAGTCACTTCAATCATTTTAGAAAGCGTACCACATCCGCGTTGTTAATGCCGATGAAAACTTTTGTGCACAGATAACAAAGCTATAACCACCTGTGGCCTGGAAAGACCATGGCATCCAAAGAACTGAGGAGACGGCAGTACCTGCCTCCTTGGCCAACAACGACCAACTTTTATGGAGCAAAAAGTTCTAGTTTATATCGTTTGAACAAAAACTGGTTCAGCTCGAGTTCCACTTTGAAACACAGACCCTAATTGTCTCTAGAAGGCGGGCAACTCCCACCATCAGAGCGTGATGGTGCGTCTTAAAACAGAGCAAAACGTAAATACCTGCAATCCCAGCACTCGGGAGGCAGAGGCAGGAGGATTTCCTCGAGCTGGAGACCAACCTGGACTACATAGCAAGACTGTCTCAAAGACAACTGGTCACGCCAATCAACTGATCATGCACAAGTAATTTCTGTAAGAGTTGCCCGGGGTGCTAGAGCACGCCTACGAACCCATCTCTCACACGGCAGAGAAGCGGAAGGCTACAGCCAGCTCTAGGCCAGCCGGGTCTAAACAGGCAGCTCAGAGCCAGCGAGGGCTACGTGGCAAGCAAGACACAAAGACCAGAGAGACAACAACGTAAAAGGTAACTCACTTTCTTAATGGCGACAATCTGGTTGGTGTTCTTATCTCTGGCCTTATAGACCGTAGCAAACTAGAAAGGAAAGACAGTGAGAGGTCTTTACGTGATGGTTGGTTCTGGGTCCCCACCACCACCCCCTTTTTAAACCCGGGATCCGGAGCGGACTCGCAGCGGCTTGCTAGGTGGCCGGACGGCCTCTTGTCCAGAAGGGAGGGAGGCCCAGGAGGCTGCGACCGGGCACCAGTCGGGCCACCCTCCCCGAAAGAGAGCCCGCGGTGGCCAGGCTGTGCCAGCGCGAGAAGGGCCGCCTCACCTGTCCCTCCCCGAGGAAGTCCAGCTTCTCATAGCGCTTCGCTCGAGACTTCACGTCCACAGCCATGCGGGTGCGAAGCCTGAGTCCAGCAGAAAGCCAGGGCCTCCACCCCGCAGGAATTCAAAGCGTCTAAAAGCTCCCAACAGCTACTTCCGTCCACTGGGCGCACACAACCTACTGGTTCCGCCCATACTTCCGCTGTGGGCGGGGCCAGCCCTACGGAAGCTGGTAGGGGCCAGGAGGGGTGCCACGTGCGCACCGAGGCCGGAAGCGACGTCTTTTAGATGGCTGTCAATTCGTTAATGTTTTTGAGTTTGGTTTTAGCTTGGATTTGCTTCGCTTCCAAGGATAGGTCAGCGTTACGACACGGTGTTTCTGAGTTCGGAATTTAGCTAGGGTGTAAGGCTTGGCCCCGCACTGGTTTTACTTTCCGTTGTCCTGTCGCCTCAGTCGCTATGGACACCAAACCCTTCCTTCTAAGGAGAGCCAAATTCTTAAAGGCTGATTTATGAACAGGCCAAGGGAAGCAAAACCCAGCCCTGCTGAACATTATGTTATAGAACAGGTCTTTTGTCTTCTATAAAATCTAAACTAATGGATTAAGAAAAACGGCGTTTAGACATAGTAACACTGTCAGCTGTGATTATGCTTCAAGCCTATTTATCTGCCAGTTAACTGGCCCCAGCAATGGTTTCCGTTTGAGTCATATTTTTGTCTTCATATCGCTCCAGTTTGCAGGGTGGTTTTGCTGAGACCTCAATTCCTTGGTGAATTTAAGAATTTATTTTCACATTGTTCAGCTTTTTCTCTCTCAAGAAAACAAATGAAGCCAAAATTACTTCTAAAGCAAGAATCACACGTTTTAATGCCATTGCTTTTAATTTTTATTTTATGTGTATGGTGTTTTGCCTGCATGTGTCTGGGTATCATAGGTGCACAGTGCCCATGGAGGTCAGGAGAGGGGATTGGATCCCCAGGAACTGGAGTTACAGTTGGCTGTGAGCCACCATGTGGGTGCCAAGAACTCAACCTGGGTCCTCTGGAAGAGCAAATGCTCTTAAGAGCCGAGTTATCTCCATGCCCTTAATACCTTTGTTAATAAAATCAGTGACATCATTTGCTCAAATCGAGTTCTACAGAGTTGACCAGGTCAAACCAAAGGAAGCCAAGCATCCTGAAGTTCCATACTAAGCAGAAACTAAGTCACTTATCTGACTTTCCAAGAAACTAGCAGCCAGATCTCCCAAACTGGCCGGTTTTAGGTGACAAAAAGAAGAGCTTTAACCCTTATGATAAAGGAAAGTGAGCCCAGTTAACCAGTCAGATCTTTCCCTGCCGTTCTTTGTTCTTCTGTTCCATTCCCATGCATCCTGTTCCATCCACACACATCCTGTTCCACCAGGTATGGCAGGCGCATAAAGACTCTGGAAGCTGAGACAGGAAGCTTGCAATTTCCAGGAGAACCTGGGCTACAGACTTAACAACAATAAAAAGACCATGTTGGTCTCTGGGAGTTCTTTGATTCTAGTATGACTTCTGCCTACTTCATGAATCACAAGATTCTGCAACAACATCACCAACCTGGTTGTTATTAGAACCCAACTTCTTAGTTAACTTAAATTATGCTACAATAAAAAAACTCATTTAAGGGCTGGAGAGATGGCTCAGTGGTTAGGAGCACTGCCTGCTCTTCTTAAAGGTCCTGGGTTCAATTCCCAGCAACCACATGTTGACTCACAACCATCTGTACTGAAATCTGGTGTCCTCTTCTGGCCTACAGGCATGCATGCATGCAGAACACTGTATATACAATAAATAAATCATTTTTAAAAAAAAACATTTAAGTAGCATGTATACCTTTAATCCCAGCACTAGGGAGGTAGAGACAGGCAGATCTCTGTGAGTTTGAGGCCAGCCTGATCTACTCAGTAAGTTCAAGGACAACCAGAGATACAAGAGACCTTGTCTCAAAATAACTAAAAAAATTTAACACATATGTATTGCTTTCTATGTGCCAAATATTATTGTGGACCTAAAAAAATCATGAACCATAACATTCCTTTGTAGTGGAAGATTAAAAGATAATGCGGTCCAGACTATCCAGGTCCACATAGTGAGATACTGTCTCAGGAAAAAAGTTAACTCTGAGACAGGATCCTAAATGCTCTAAACAGAGAGACAACTGGGGCTCACAGTTTTTAACATGACACTGCAGGGAAGATGTCACCGAACATCCATTAGGTTTTAACAACAGAATCAGATTGTTTTATTCCATTTTATTTATTGTACCACGGTACACATTTGAAGGTCAAGTCTTCAGGCTTGAAGATGGAGTCTTTTTGTCCCTCTGGTTTATCTCTCTTGTCCCAGATGATGTTTTGAAGAGTTTGTCCTGACTGCTAAGAGACCACACTATAGACTGGACAGGGCAAGGAAAATCAAGAAGACTTGTTGGTGAACTACTGTTGTAAAACAGATGGCTTTGCCAGAATGATACTGAAATTTTGGTTCCTAGCCAATAGGATCCCATAACAGGCTGATCCCTAAATTATTAGCTGGAGTAGCTGTCAAAAATGCAATGTTTTCCTCTTTCTTTGCAACTGATATTTCTAAGAATTAGGAATCTTAATTTTTAGAGATATGTTGGACATAGAAGCAGAGTACAAACACTAATAATTGAGATGCCAGTATGGTGTAGTAGTGGCTCTGGATCTAGAATACCAGCTTCTGAATGCTGGTCAGCCAGCACTCAGTCACTAGATAAAGGGCTTAAATTTATCTCTGTCTATACCTAGTTTCCTTCTCTATAATAGGATCTACTCAAACACTGCTGGAAGGCTTAAATAACTTTGCAGGGGTGAAGCAAACGTCTGGCAAGCTGTTAGCTACCTATTACTGCCTCAGCCCTTTGTCACCACTTAGGTCCACGTAAGACACCTATAGACTGCAGAAAACCATCTTTTTGTTTTGAAGCCATGGGATGGAGTCCAAGGCCTTGTGAATGCTAGGCAAGAGCTCACTAAACTATATTTCAAGCCCCAAAGTAATTTATCTATGTGTTTTTTTGTGTGGTGTATGGATGTATTTAGGGTGTATATGCAGAAGCTAGTGTTGGGTGTCTTCTTCAATCACTACATCTGATTTTTTTAAGATTTATTATGTATACAGTGTTCATACTCAAAAATAGAAGTATTTTTAGGGTTCATGGAGACCTTTCTGGGGTTCTTGTTCCATTTTATTTATTTATTTTTGTTTTGTTTTGTTTTGTTTTTTTGTTCTTTTCGAGACAGGGTTTCTCTGTGGTTTTGGAGCCTGTCCTGGAACTAGCTCTTGTAGACCAGGGTGGTCTCGAACTCACAGAGATCCGCCTGCCTCTGCCTCCCAAGTGCTGGGATTAAAGGCGTGTGCCACCACCGCCCGGCCATTTTATTATTTTTATTATTACATTTATTATGTATGCAGTGTTCTGCTTGCATGTATTCCTGCATGCCAGAAGAGGGCACCAAATCTCATTATAGATGGTTGTGAGCCAGCATGAGGTTGCTGGAAATTGAACTCAGGACCTCTGGAAGAGCAGCCAGTGCTCTTATCCTCTGAGCCATCTCTCCAGCTCCACATCTGTGTTTCTGAGACGGTCTCTCACTAAGCCCAGAGCTCACTAATTCATGTAGCCTGGGTGGTCAGAGAGTTCCAGGGACTTGTCTTTCTGCCTGCCCAGAAGGATTACAGGTACACAACTGCTCCCAGCTTTTCATTTGGGTTCTGTGGCCCTCAGGACTGCCTGACAAGCACTCTACTGATAGAGCTATGGCTTTACCATGAAATATACAGAACTGGGCATGTCAGTGCAGGCCTTTAATCCCAGCACTGCAGAAGCAGGGATTTCTTTGCATTTGAAGTCACCCTGGTCTATGTATGAGTTCCAGGTCAACCAAACTACATAGTAAGACCCTGTCAAAGAAAGAAAGAAAAAAGAATAAAGAAAAAGATGAATTATATATTTTTCATGCTACCAGAATAGCTTACTACTAACATCAAATATAAACCTTTATTTCTCATCAGGGCAACATTCATAGCCCAGAACTTGCAAGAAAAACAAATCAACTCTGGAATGACAAAAAAGTAAAGATTAGCCCACAGGCGATTGAACAAAAGAAAAGAACACTATTCTAGTGTCCATTGATCATGGGCTGGTAATCATTAAGGACGACTGCTTTATAAAGTATATTCTAGAAATCATTATGGATTTAGTCAGCTGTATGAAGATTAGCAGGAGAACCCATTATAGTTTCATTGGTTGCCAAGTAAGTTGGATTTTAAGACTCTCAGGCATTAAGATAGTGAAAGTTAATTATCAGGATTTACAAACATGATCACAAACAGTTAGACAAATGAACATCCTTCCAGACATAGTAAGTAGCTATTTGAAATTTGAATAAGTGGTGAAATATTTGCTCCTATGCTGTATTCATCTTATGTATTTTTTTTTTACTTTATGCTGAAAAGTTTCTGCACCTTGACAAGCTCTCCACGAACACAGCAATCCAAATCAGACCAAATCAAACCAAATCAGAAAAAGCCCAGGTTTAATGGGTAAAATGCCCCCGGATAATTTTCTGGTCCCCCAGAGAGGAGATAGGAGAGACCCAAAAAACACATCTGTTTTCTGGAGGGCAGTTTAAATACCCTGTAGGCGTGGTCTTGAGCTTCTCTGGGGGAAAAGCCCTATTTACTGAGCTTTCTGAAATGAGACAGTGTCTAGGGAGAAAGAGATGGGGGAAAGGGATTGAGGTGGTGCTTCCACCAGAACATTCCAGACTCACTGGGTATATGGATGCCAGGGTCTGGGGTGGAGTTTCCACCTGAACATCCCAGACTCTTTGGGTATAGGGACGCCAGTTCATGCCTGGCTGCTTCCTACGGGCAGGGGAAGATGTGAGGAGGGGGAATCAGGAGTCAGTGGGCTCACACTCAGTAAACTAGGGCAGGTATTAATAATCTATTTTTCCTAGCATCTTGCCTTTTCTGCTTGCTCAAGCAACAGATGCCTGAGGTCTCCAGGATGACAGTTAATGGATGCTTCTCCACCCACGCGTCCTGCTGAGTGTGAGCCCAGCGACTCCTGATTCCCCCTCCTCACATCTTCCCAAGCAGGAGGCAGCCAGGCATGAACTGGCGTCCATATACCCAAGGAGGCTAGGATGTTCAGGTGGAAATTCCACCCCAGGCCCTGGCATCCATATACCCAAAGAGTCTGGAGTGTTCTGGTGGAAGCACCACCTCAATCCTCCTCTCCCATCTCTCCCCAAACCCTGCCTCATCTCTGAAAGACCAGTGAACACAAATACAATTCCTACCCCAGAGATGCTCAAGACCACTCCTACAAGGTACTTAAACTGCCCTCCAGAAAAGTTTTGTTTTTTTTTTTTCCCTATCTCCTCTCTGGAGGGCTGGCAAATCATCTGGAAGCATTTTACTCATTAAATCCAGGCTTTTTCTGATTCGGTTTGATTTGGATTGCTGCGTCGGCCAAGAGGCTTATTGGGGTGCAGAAACTTTTCATGTCCACTGCTGTGACCCACTGGGCTTGTGTTCTGGAACCCTGACTCGGAACGGTGACACAGTGAAGTGACAGACACATAGACACATGTACAGTAACGCTGGAGTTCTCCTGCTGCTCCTGGAACCTGAGTTCATCAGGTATAGCACATGGGGAGGAGCTGGCTAGTGTAGGTAGGTCTCTGTAGGACAGCATCTCAGGCAGGAAGAGCATCAGGAGGAAGAAGATGCAGCTGCTAGTCTGCACACATTGATCACTCACTCAGACACCAATACTTGGTCCCTCTGAGCCTAGCCAAGGAAGGAAGGCTTTACCGTTCCTGTGGGGCTGAGGCCTTCAAGTCCTAGACACGGCAATGCTCATGCTAACTCAGGGCTCCACTCACTCACAGTTGCCAATGCTCCCTACATTACAGACACTTGGGTTTTTTTGTTTTGTTTTGTTTTGTTTTGTTTTGTTTTCCCAAGACAGGGCTTCTCTGTGTAGCAGCTCTGGATGTCCTGGAATTCACTTTGTAGACCAGGCTGGCCTCAAATTCCCTGAGATCTGCCTGTCTCTGATATGCAGACAGAACACTGTATACATAATAAATAAATCTTTTTTTAAAAAAAAAAAGTGGAAATATCTCATTATTCCTCATCTAATTTCAGGAGAAAAGATTCCTTACAGCAGGAATTACACTTAATAAATCATCTTTATGTCTAAACAAACAAAGGAGAAAATTTGTTCACTAGATACTTAATAGCTCATCACTGGTAACACTTCATAATCAAGAGTAAGTTAACAGGCTAATATGTAAAAATGTGACTTTAATAGGTATGCAGGCCAGCTTGCTAGAGAAGCTGACCAAGATACATTGAGGAGATACAAGTGGCCATCTAGAGTTTCTATACTTCATTCTTTTTGCAGAATATTTATTAAGGTTGCTTAATATACAATTTTCATTTGACATTTTGGAAGTCCTTTATTGTAAAGATAATCCTTTTGTCTGGCGACAAACAGCAGCCACAGCGGTCATTCTGGACCTCCACGCTGAAAAGAGAAGCAGAAAGCCATGAGACAAAGGACTGAATTGGCCATTATTTATACTATAAAAATGATCTCAGGCTGTCGCTGATTTTTTCAGACAAGGCCTCACTCTGTAGCCCAGACTGGCCTAAAAATTCACTAGATAGCCAAGACTGGTCTCTAAGAAATCACGGCAATCCTCTTTCCTCAGCCTTCTGAGATCTGAGAGTACAGTTGTGAGCTACCATGCCCAGACAGTTAATTTTTTTTCTTTTTTAAAAATATTTACTTATGTTTGTCATAGCCAAAACCCGGAAACAACCTAAATGCCCCTCGATTGAAGAATGATAAGAAAAATGTGGTACATTTACACAATGGAGTACTACACAGCAGAAAAAAAGAACGACAGCTTGAATTTTGCAGGAAAATGGATGGAGCTAGAAAACATCATTTTGAGTGAGGTAACCCAGACACAGAAAGACAATTATCACATGTACTCACTAATAGGTGGTTTTTAAACATAAAGCAAGGAAAGCCAGCCCACAAATCACAATCCCAGAGAACTTAGACAACAATGCAGACACTAAGAGAGACTTACATAGATCTAATCTACATGGGAAATAGAAAAAGACAAGATCTCCTGAGTAAATTGGGAGCATGGGGACCTTGGGGGAGGATTGAAGGGAGAAGGGAGAGGCAGGGAGGGGAGCAGAGAAAAATGTAGAGCTCAATAAATATCAATAAAATAAAATTAAAAAAAATATTTACTTATTATGTATATAGTGTTCTGCCTGCATGTATGCCTGTAGGCCAGAAGAAGGCAACAGATCTCATTACAGATGGTTGTGAGCCACCATGTGGTTGCTGGGAATTGAACTCGGGACCTCTGGAAGAAAAGTCAGTGCTCTTAACCTCTGAGCCATCTCTCCAGCCTCGGATTTAAAAAAAAAAAAAAAAAAAGCTAGGCTGTGGTGGTGCAGGCCTTATTAATCACAACTCTCAGGAAGAAGAGGCTAGCAGATCTCTGTGAGTTCAAGGCCGGCCTGGTCTACAAAGAGTTCCAGGACAATCAGAGCTGTACACAGAAACCCTGTCTTAAAAAACAAAACAAAACAAAATTTATGGTTTTTCATAGTTTGAAGCACTTACGGTAAATGTTACAAATTCAGATCTAGAAAGGACTCAATATTGATGACAAAACTGGGTGTGTAGTGGTGGACTCTAATCCCAGCACATGGGAGGCAGAGGCAGGTGGTCTCTGTGAGTTTGAGGCCAGCTTGGTCTACAGAGCGAGTTCAAGGACAGCCAGAGATATACAGAGAAACCCTGACTCAAAAAAAAAAAAAAAAAAAAAAAGAAAGAAAAAAAAAAGAAAAAGAAAGATTGATGATTGATAACATCAGCCTCAAATTTCTCCGTGGTCTTTCTTTGGAAAGTTATTAGCCCCTCACTCACACAGCTTTTTTTTTTTTCAGATGGCTGGATTTGTTGGGACTGATCCCCGGTTTTGGCACATGCTAGGCAGGAGTTCTACTAATGAGCAACATTCCCCAGTCCTTCGTATGGGGTCATTTCCTCATGTACCATGCATCCTTACTGAGGGTTCATACAGAGATAGCCCTGGCCTGTCTGTTCATCTCCCTTAGCTATAATTCCAGATGACAAAACAAAGGGAACATGCGATCAGCAAATGACCACTGCTAAGCCAAAATGTCATGGCAGTCTGCACAAACCTTGCTGAAGAGCACAGCATACCTGGATGAAGTCCATTTCTTCTTGAGATATAGGTTTCCTTCTGTACTTCTGAGGTAATGTTTTTAGTATTTCTGCAGTGTCTGGTGGCCCTGGATGCATCAGCAGATCTGGGGATATGCTTCCTTTAGAATGCTGTGAAATTACAGAAGAGTGAGAGGGTAGCCCAGCAGATCTCAAAACGTCTGAGGCTGAAATTAAAAACAAAAATACTAATTAGACAAATTATCCAGGCGTCTTTGCTGTGGAAAATTATTCTAAGGTGTTTTGTTTCTGTTGTGGAACATTGTTTAATGATGTAAAGATGTGTTGCTTTTGTTTATGCTGCATTTGTTTAACTCTGGGAAGCTGTGATTCTTTGCCTGTCTAAAACACCTGGTGTCTAATAAAGAGCTGAGCGGCCAATAGCGAGGCAGGAGAAAGGATAGGTGGGGCTGGCAGACAGAATAAATAAGAGGAGCAAGAGACCAAGGAGAGGAAGAAGTCAGGGGCCAGCCACCCAACCAGCCATGGAGTAAGTGAAAGATACACAGAAATAATAGGAAAAAGCCCAGAGGCAGAAGGTAGTCGGGTTAATTTAAGAAAAGCTAGCTAGGGGGCTGGAGAGATGGCTCAGATGTTAAGAGCACTGACTGCTCTTCCAGAGGTCCTGAGTTCAATTCCCAGCAACCACATGGTGGCTCACAGCCATCTATAATGAGATCTGGTGCCCTCTTCTGGCATGCAAGCATACATGGAAGGAATGTTGTATACATAATAAATAAATAAATCTTTTTTTAAAAAAATATTTATTTATTATGTATACAATATTCTGTCTGCTTCTATGCCTGCAGGCCAGAAGAGGGCAGCAGACCTCATTACAGATGGTTGTGAGCCACCATGTGGTTGCTGGGAATTGAACTCAGGACCTCTGGAAGAGCAGGCAGAGCTCTTAACCTCTGAGCCATCTCTCCAGCCCCCTAAATAAATAAATCTTAAAAAAAAAAAAAAAAGCTAGTTAGAAAGAAGCCAAGCTAAAGCTGGACATTTATAAGAAAGAATAAGCTGCCATGTATGATTTATTTGGGAGGTGGGTGGAGGGACCCCAAAGAGCAAAGAACCAAGAGTCAAAAAACTAACCAACAACCATCTGTAAATGTTATTTTTTTTTAACTGAATAATCAAACCATCCTTTAAAACAGGTTATTGGGCTTATGAGATGCAGTTAAGAACTCTGGGCTTCTCCAGAGGACATAGGTTTAATTCCCAGCACCCACAGAGGCGATCAAGCTGTAACTTCATTCCCAGAGTGTCTGACACCCTCTTCTGGCCTCTGTAGGTACCAGGCATGCCTGTGGCACACAGACATACATGTGACACAACATACACATTAAATAAAACTTTAGGAAATGAGTCATTCTTCAATTTGCTTGTAGCTATCCTCCTCCTCCTCAATCTTGTGAGTGCTAAAACTATAGGTACACACCACTATACATGGCTTCTTGAACTATTACAATATTCTCTCTCATGTATGTATGTACGTATGTATGTATGTATGTATGTTTACGTCTATTCCCAGCACTCTGAGAGGCAGAGAAGCTCTATGAGTTCAAGGCTAGCCTGGTCTACATATCCAGTTCCAGGTCAGCAAGAGTTATATAGTAAGACCCTACATAAAAGTAAATAAACAACGAATTTTAAAAGTTAATTACTTGCATGCTACTTGGGTACCATTTTGATCTAAAGTACAACAACTTACCTGATTATAAAGTGAGAAATACTGTCTATAATATTCACTTCTAAATATGAATGTGCACATTTTACAAACTACCTAAATGAAATACAACTTACCACTGAGTTTAGGATTGTCTCTTCTGTCAGGGAACCTTATTAATGGAGTATGTGGCTTCACTACCTGATGGAAAATAAGACGTGAGAAAAAATGACCTCATTAACTATAAAAGCAACAACCTACTAGTCCTCATAATTAAATACCTTCATTAAAATACAGTACTACTTAAGGGGTGGAGAGAGGGTTCTGTTAAGAGCATGTACTGCACTGCTCTTGCAGAGGACTGGAATTCCCAGAACCACATCAGGACAGCTCCTAACTGCCTGTACCTCCAGGGGCAATGTGATACCTCTGACGGCCTCCAAACACCACATGCACATCACATTCACTCACACACACAGACACACACACTGGATAAACATGCACACACACACATGAAAACACAGCACTTGCTAAGCAACCCCGACAAGGTGGTACCCACAGCGGAAGGAGACAACTGACTCCCAATGGTTGTCCTCTGATCGCCATACATACGTGTACTCTATATACATCACAATAGTGAGCAAAACGTTAAAACCAAAACCCACAGTGAATTGGCCACAGAGATGGCTCAGTGCTCAAGACCACTTTCTGCTTTTGCAAAGGACCAGAGTTCAGTTCCCAGCACCCACAGCAGGCAGCTCATAAGTACCTGTAACTTCAGCTCCAGGGGATCTGATGCCCACTCTGGGCTCAGACACACAGACAAACATATATACATAAAAATAAAAAAATAATAAAACAATGAAGATGATGTGACCTTGTGTCGTGAAAGCCTTTCTGACTGATAGGGAAAAGACTCTGAAATGTCCTGATTTGTATCAAGTATGACTTCCTTGCTATGTTACTACTGAGCAGTTTAGAACAGAAAACACACGAAAAGCATATTAGGCAATTAAAAACTCCTGTTCTAAGTTGGACAGTGGTGGTACATGCCTTTCCTAGTGCCTCTGGAGACAGAGACAAGTAGATCTTTGTGAGTTCAAGGCCAATCTGGTTTATAGAGCAAGTTTCAGGACAGATGGAACTACATAGAGAAACCCCGTTTCTTTTTTTTTTTTTCTTTTTTGTTTTTTTCGAGACAGGGTTTCTCTGAAGCTTTGGTTCCTGTCCTGGAACTAGCGCGTGTAGACCAGGCTGGCCTCGAACTCACAGAGATCCGCCTGCCTCTGCCTCCCAAGTGCTGGGATTAAAGGCATGCGCCACCACCGCACGGCTAAAAGACCCTGTTTCAAAAAATAAATAATTGCTCTATTTGCTGTCCAGGTATTTTTTATAAACATTTTAAAACTTGTGATTGAGTAAAGGCAATAAAAATCAATGACTGCTGCTGGGCAGTGGTGGCGCACACCTTTAATCACAGTGCTTAGAGGCAGAGGCAAGCAGTCTCTGTGAGTTCAAGGCCAGCCTGGTCTACAGAGCTAATTTCAGTACAGCAAGAAACCCAGTCTCAAAAAACCAAAAACAGCAACAAAAAATACCCCCCCCAAAACACAAAAAGGTCAGAATTTTAAAAACAAAATAGCAACAAAATCCTTGTTCTGACTCACAATTTGTGTAAAAACAGGAAAAAAATATAGAAAAATAAAAATTAGCTGACATTTGTAACTCCCAAGCCTAAAAATCCATGAAAATGTATTGAATCTCTTTTTAGTTTTTCCCTCTATTTACAGAAATGTATATTTTAGAAAAGCATTTTAAAAAATACTGTATTTTGTGTGTGTGCATATGGAAGTCAGACGATAACTTTTAGGAATTGGCCCCCTCTTTCCGCCCCGTGGTCAACTAAGGTCATCAGGCATAGAAGCGCACCCCTTGACTCCCTGAGCCTTCCTGCCAGCCCTAGAGCCCCTCTACATAACCCTGGCTGTCCTGGAACTCATTATGCAGACCAGACTGACCTCAGGCTCAGAGATCCAACTGCCTTTGGGTGTGAGTTTGGGTAAGAGAGTCTGTGTAAGAGGAGACTGCTGGTTCGTTTTGCATATCCTTGACTCTGCCTACACTCTCAACTTCTCTGTTCAGATTTCCTGCCTGGCTTTACTCTGCTAAGCCATTGGCCCAAGCAAGCAGATCTCCGAGATGGAGGCCAGTTCTAAGACAGCCAGGGCTACACAGAGAAACCCTGTCTTGAAAAAACAAGTAATTTGATCCTACTGCACGTACTGGCTTTGTGGGAGCCTAGGCAGTTTGGATGCTTACCTTACTAGACCTGGATGGAGGTGGGAGGTCCTTGGACTTCCCACCGGGCAGGGAACCCTGATTGCTCTTTGGGCTTACAGGGAGGGGGACTTGATTGGGGGAGGGGTAGGGAAATGGGAGGCGGTGGCGGGGAAGAGACAGAAATCTTTTATAAATAAATAAATAAATAAATAAATAAATAAATAAATAAATAAATAAATAAAGCAAAACACAAGGCTGTGTGTAGCTCAGAAGTAGGGCACATGCATGAGGCCCTGCAACAAAAAGTAGATTTTAGGCAGGTGGTGGATTTAATCCCAGCACTCGGGAGACTGTGGCAGGCGGATCTCTGTGAGTTCGAGGCCAGCCTGGTCTTCAAAAGCTAGTTCAGGACAGGCTCCAAAGCTACAGAGAAACCCTGTCTCAAAAAAAAAAAAAAAAAAAAAAAAAAAAAAAAAAAAACACAAAAAAAGTAGATATTAGTTATTTTGGTGAATGTGTTGTACCTCCTGGGTTTTATTTGTATCTATCTTCTTGGCAAGTAAGAATTTCTAGGCATCTTTTTTTCATGTTTATACTCCAGTGGGAATTTTCTTGTTTTATCAATTCCTTCCTCCCCCCCTCACACTCACACACACATACATACATACACACACACACTAAGTTTTGTTGTTGTTGTTGTTTCCCCCGAGACAGGGTTTCTCAGTGTAACAGTCCTAGCTGTCCTGGAACTTGCTTTATAGACCAGGCTGGTCTCAAACTCACAGAAATCCACCTGCCTCTGCCTCCCAAGTGCTGGCATTAAGGGCATGCGCCGCCACTGCCTGGTTCCAACCTTTTTTCCTGAGACATGGTTTTACTATGTAGGTCTGGCTGTAACTTGCTCTGCACACCAGGTGAGCCTCTACCTCACAGATTTGTCTGCCTCTGCTTCCTGAGAGCTGGGATTAATGGTGTAAGCCAACATGTCTGCTCATATTCATTTCAGCCCCGAGTTATATATGCATTACTGATGTATGAGGTTATATGGTATGGACAGCGGACTTTTGTTGGCTATTCTCTACTTGCTGAATCCTCAATGCCTACAAGTAACTGAGGATTAGTCATTGCGATGGTACCAAAGGTCATCACTCAGACACCTTCACCGGAAAGGTCTTTTAGAAGATGTTTTCGTGCAAAGGAAAATGCACCTATAACAAAAGTGAAAGCTAATCAGAAAATACTCCACATTCCGAATTTTAAAAACTCTCTAATTACAAAAGGCTGTGTCTACTTATTCATGAATTTTACCTCTCCTATTAAATCAGAGACTACAGCTGGGGAAGCAGGTACAAAAGCTGTCAGGAGTTAGTAATTGCTGGGTGGATTAGCAATGTTACTCTAGCTAATGTGTTACTCTAGCAATGTTACTCTATCTAAACACAATGGGAAAAGGCTTAGCAAACCAACCCTGAAACATACACACTAGTAGGTAATAAACTCAACTAGCGTGACATTTCACACATCCCCACATCTGTAGCCAGGCGTCCGAAGAGATCAGATCTGACCAGGTTCAAGGTGAGGAAGCAGCCCATTCCCAAGTCCTTGAAGGGACACCAGGTCAGAACCAGGATTTGCTTCCTTCCCCCGCCCCGCTACGGCCTTCCTCCGGATTGGCTGACTGGGGGGACATCACTGACAATTTTAAACGGCGATTGGCCAAGCTGCCGGAGGGCAGCGCAGTCCGCAGACTCCTAGGGCTAATGAGGTGCTGGGGAGTCCATAGACCTCGGGCGAGCACGAGCCTATACTACCAGAGGCTGCCTCCCGCCGCGCGGCTCGAACCCTCGGCGCCAGTCCCTCCTTACGCCCGGCCACCCGGAGCCCTGGTCCCATTCTCAGACACCCGCTGCGACCGGGCCGCGGTCACAGCGCGTTCTCCGCCACCGCCTCTCCCCGCCGCCCCGGCACGGCTGCTGCATTTGCACCATCCCTCCTTCCCATGCGCGGGAGTGGCCCAGGATTTACCTGCACGACCCTGCTGGCGGAAGCCATCTTGCTGCCCATCGTGACCCCCGAGCAGGGGCAGCTTCCGGGGCGCAGGCGAGCGGCAGAAGTATCGGGAGTGGGCAGCGTGGGGCGGAGCCGGTGTGATGTCACTGAGGAGCTGTAAGGGCAAGCTCCACCCCTCCGCGCCAGGACCCGCCCCTCTTCCCGCCCTTGGCGCTCAACACCGGCCTTTTCTATTGTAGCGCATTTGCAGCAACCGGTTGAACTGTTTTTGGTTCACCGTCCCAAGTTATCTAGGACCATTTCCCTCCCAGATAGCTTGTTTCTAATTTCAGTACAGTTCAAAATTTAATCTGAAACAGAAGTAATACAACCTCCAGTGGCTTCCTAACATAAATAATTTTATTAAAACTTGGAAGTTACATAGATGCCTCCCTTGCTCAGCCATCATCTGTGAAGTCTCCTCCTGCAACAGATAGGAAGAAATACGGAGACCCAGACGATATGCATCATGAGAGACCTGGGAGCACTCGGACCTAAAAAGGATGTCTGCATCCAATCTCTCCCCTCAGGGGTCAGGGAACTCTGCAGAAGAGGAAGAAAAGTGTTAGGAGCCAGAGGACACCAAGGAATCAAGACCCTCTAGATACAACAGGGCTGGCTCACGGGAACAAAGACGGGGGCAGCAAGTATAGGATATGCTCCAGATGGGGTTCCAGAGCTGAAGGAGAAATGGATTCGTGCCCCCATCCCTAACCCACAGCCTATCTCCAATCGATAGCCACTTGCGAATGAAAAATTAATTTTCTCCAAGGGTGTCTCACTGGGGAAACAAACCACTCTTAGGTAGGTGGCATGTCAAACAACAGATGGCCAACAGAAAATGAACTCAGCAGCATCTTTGGCGGTTCTTTGTCTAATACTGTTAAGTCAGGACACTTTTTTTTAAACCTTGCAAGTCCTTTGCATATATATTATTGTTTCCGGTTTCGTGTATTTAATGGGATTCCTGTGTGTGTGTGTGTGAACGTGTGTGTGTCGTTGTATATGTATGCCCTTCTTGTGTTTTTTCTTTGGCTCTTTTTCTTGTTTGGCTATTTTTGTCCTATTCCACTTTGCTTGTTTTTGATTTATCTTATTGTACTGTATCATTTCTCCTTAGATGCCTGTTTGTTTTCTAACCAGAGACAGAAAGGTCATGCATCTGGATGGGAGGTGAGCTGGGTAGAAACTAAGAGAAGTAGGAAAAATCATAATCAGAATATATTGCATGAAAAAAATATTTTTAATTAAAGAAAAAAAAACACCCTGGGATTTACTTAGCACACAAAAGGAAAGGTTAATTCTGACTTAATGGGAGCCAAACCCTACTCCCTTGCTGGTGGACATTGCTTGATTTCAGTTTGTTTTCTATAACTCACTATTCCTGATACTTTACTACATTTTTTTCCCCAAGTTTGAGAGTACTCAGAAATTTCATGGTCTAATTTTTGTTTTTGTTTTTTGAGACAGAGTCTCTCTACATAACCATGGCTGTCTGGGAAATCACTATGTAAACCAGGATGACCTCATACTCACAGAGATTTGCTTGCTCTGCCTCCTGAGTGCTGGAACAAAAGGCATATACTACTACTCCTGGATCATAGTCTAAGTTTTGAAACATAACCAGCCATCTCAATTTATTATATTCAAAACTATTCTATAGTAATATTAATGCTTAAAGCTGAAACAGAGGTGCTGTATGTTTGAGGCCAGCTAGGGCAACAGCATGGGCTATTAGATCCTAATATGTAAAGGATAGGGGTATAACCCATAAGACACATATGTAGTATGTGTAAGGCCCTGAGGTTTTTTTTTTTTTTTTTTTTTTTTTTTTTTGGTTTTTCGAGACAGGGTTTCTCTGTGGCCTTGGAACCTGTCCTGGAACTAGCTCTGTAGACCAGGCTGGTCTTGAACTCACAGAGATCCACCTGCCTCTGCCTCCCGAGTGCTGGGATTAAAGGCGTGCGCCACCATCGCCCGGCCAAGGCCCTGAGTTTTATTCTCAGTTAAGAGGGGGGCATTGGGGCTGGAGAGATGGCTCAGAGGTTAAGAGCACTGCCTGCTCTTCCAAAGGTCCTGAGTTCAATTCCCAGCAACCACATGGTGGCTCACAGCCATCTGTAATGGGGTCTGGTGCCCTCTTCTGGCCTGCAGACATACACACAGACATAATATTGTATACATAATAAATAAATAAATAAATAAATAAATAAATAAAAAAGAGGGGGGCATTGTACCCATGAATTCAGGTATCCTCGGAACTGAGAGGCATCAGATCTCCCTGTATCTGGAGTTATAGCTGATTGCTAACAATGAACATGTGTGCGGGAACTGAACTCTGGTCTAGAAGAGCAGTATGCACTCTAAACTGAAAAACTGTCTCCAGTACCTGGTTATCATTTTTCTGCTAAGAAAGGCGTAGATTAATACAGAACTATAAGAAATAAATATCAGGACTAAGAAGGTACAGGGTGAAAAAAAATAAAAATAAAAATAAAAAAAGAAGGTACAGGGTGGTACAGTTGGTAACTGCAGGATTTCTTTTAAGCGTCCTTCTTCATTTGGTGCCCAACATGGGTCCTTCTTCAGGTAACTGATTTGCTGAGCAAGCATGAGGACCCAAGTTTGGCTCCCCAAAGCCCATATAAATAGTTCGGTGTGGCCTCACACCCACCTGTAGCCACAGTGCTGTCTAAGGGTGGAGGCAGGAGGATCAGATCATTGAGGATAGTTGGCCACCAATCTAGGTCCAGTTTCAGTGAGAGACCTTGTCTCAAAGGAATAAGGCTGAGAATGATAAATACACAAATCTTCCTCTGGCCTCCAAATCCTCCTCTAGTCTCAGAAGGAATGTGCAGGGAGCCAGTTTTGCGGCCGCCATTACAAGATGGCGCCGGGCCCCTGCAGGCTTGGGATAAACAATTCCATATAAGGTCATAGCCAGTACCACCATCTCGGGCATGCCCAGTGTCCTCAGTGTGCCGGACCTATCAGGGAGCTTGGAGTGGCTGCTGAGACACTTTGACCAATAGGAGGCCTGCACGTACTCCTAGTCCCTATATAAAAAGCTGCAGCTCAGAGCTCGGGGCCCCTCGCTTCCTGCTCTCCCTTCAACCAAGAGGCTCCAATAAAGCGTGATTTGGGAAGAATCCTCGTCTGGTGGCTGTTCTTTACTGCTGGTCAGGGAGTTCGCCGCAGGAATGCATGGGTGTGCACACACACCCAACATATGCATACCCCACAAACATTTGGCACACGTATACAACACATGCACAAGCCAGGCATGAGGGCACGAATCTGTAGCCGCATTGTTGGGGGGTAAAGACAGATGAATCCCAGGGGTTAGTAATCAGAAACAGACTTTTTAGTCTAACTGAAATAGCAAGTCCCTGTACTGACAACAGTTCAACACCGTGTGTGTGTGTGTGTGTGTGTGTGTGTGTGAAGAATGTATTTAGGGGTACTGGGGAGGAGGCTCAGCAGTTAAGAGCATTGGCTGCTCTTCCAGAGAACCTGAGTTCAATTCCCAGCAAACACCTGGTGGCTCACAACCATCTATAATAGGATCTGATACCCTCTTCTGGCATGCAGAGAACTCATACATAAAATATAAACTAAAAAAATGTATTTAGAGGTTGCAGATACAGCCTAGTACTAAAGCACTGGTTAGCATGTACAAGGCTTTGAGTTCAATTCCCAATACTACCAAATAAAACAAATGTAACTAAAGACATATGCTTATAATTCTAACAGTTGGGAGTGGGTGGCAAAGGATCAGAGGTTTAAGACCAATGTCACATACACAGTGAGTTCAAAGACAACCTGGATTACATGAGACCCTGTCTCCAAAAAAAAAAAAAAAACAAAACTAGAGCCAGCAAGATGGTTCATTGGGTAAAGTTGTTGCTATGGAGTCTGTGACATTGGGGAAAATAACCATAGACTCGATTCAATTATAATTAAAAGATTTATTGATGCCGGGCGGTGGTGGCGCACGCCTTTAATCCCAGCACTCGGGAGGCAGAGGCAGGCGGATCTCTGTGAGTTTGAGGCCAGCCTGGTCTACAAAAGATAGTTCCAGGACAGGAACCAAAAAGCTACGGAGAAACCCTGTCTCAAAAATCCAAAAAAAAAAAAAAAAGATTTATTGATTAGCTGTCAGCAGGATGAATAATCTCTGAGCCAAATTTGAGATTGCCATGAAGGAGAGTATGGGAAAGGAATTTTACAGGGGAAAACCATATGAAAACCTTCAATATTTATGCAAGCAAACTAAAACTGTTCTGTTCTGTCAAGTTAAGTAGTGACGGCAGTTCAAAACAATCTTTGGGGGGCTGGAGAGATGGCTCAGAGGTTAAGAGCATTGCCTGTTCTTCCAAAGGTCCTGAGTTCAATTCCCAGCAACCACATGGTGGCTCACAACCATTTGTAATGGGGTCTGGTGCCCTCTTCTGGCCTACAGGCATACACACAGACAGAATATTGTATACATAATAAATAAATAAATATTTAAAAAAAATCTTTGGGTATCTGTGTAGGCAAGTTACAGAATTAAAAAAAAGTCAATCATATCATAACAAGTCATGCTGTACATTTTTGGGTGGGGGGTCACTGAAGCAGGTGAAAGGTATCTTAGGGCAGGTTTGGGCTCTAAGGTTTGGGGAGTAACCTGGATATGCCATCTTGGAGCCCAGGTGAGGGATGGCAATAAGCAATGAGGCTGAGGTAGAAGAGGTCTGTTAGCTGCCTGAGGCCATTCTCAGGCATGTCCATATGCCCAAAGAAATGGAAACACCTACTCCAATGGGGCCAGCTCTAAATGACAAGGGTAATGGCTTAAAACTTTATGGAGTCTGTATAAATTAGATAAGGGTTACAATGCATTTTCCTCAGGAGTGGTAGAGTATGACTTTTAGAAATTATTTAAACCGGGTGGTGGTGGCGCACACCTTTAATACCAGTACTCAGGAGGCAGAAGCAGGTGGATCTCTGCGAGTTCGAGGCCAGCCTAGTCTATAAGAGCTAGTTACAGGACAGGCTCCAAAGCAACAGAGAAACCCTGTCTCGAAAAACCAAAAAAATGTATTTATGCTTATTTTTATGTATGTGTGTGTTTTGCCTACATGTATGTATGGGCATAATGGGCCTGTTGTGCCAGTGGAGGTCAGAAGAGAGCATGAGAAATCCGGGAGCTGGAAAATGGTCATGAGCTACTGTGTGCTGGGAACTAAATCAGAGTCCCCTATAGTGTCTCCTTAACTTCGGAGACATCTCCCCAGCTCACATGCTGCCATCTTAAACACACAGCTACTACATTGGAAGGGTCTTTCTCTGTACCCCTAACTGGCCTGGAACATGCTCTGTAAACCATCTAGCCACAAACCTGCAGAGGTCCATCTGTCTCAGTCTCCTGGGTTCTAGGATTAAAGGCACGTACCACCACACACCCAGCATGGAAATATTTATATGCTCTTATTAAGCAAAGAGTCTTGAAGGAAAAAGAAAGTTTAAACTGGGGGTAGTGATGCAAGCCCATGAATCCCAGCATTCAGAAGGGTACAACAGGAAGAGAGATCAGAAAGAGAAAGAGAGGACGGGGTTAATGGATGTAATTTCCACCAGCCTATTTGAGGAGGTCTTTGTGAAGATTGCATGAAAATCCATACAGCAGGTACACCAGGTACACCCTAAATGTTGCCGTTAATACTTCCCTTCTCGTGAATCAGAAATGGAGGCTAAAATGTCAAGAGCTCTGCCTCTGAACACTTCTGGTGTCCTACGTTCTGTAATAAAACCAGGAGAGTGGCCAGGCAGTGATGGTGCACACCTTTAATCCCAGCACTCGGGAAGCAGAGGTAGGCAGATCTCCGTGAGTTCGAGGCCAGCCTGGTCTACAAGAGCTAGTTCCAGGACAGGCACCAAAGTTACAGAGAAACCCTGTCTCGAAAAAGCCATTAAAAAAATAAAAAATAAAAATAAAACCAGGAGAGTGTTGATTCAGCTGTGAGGCAGACACTCAAACATGTTTCCAGCGGGTAGAAGAGATGGTTCAGCAGTTAGGAGCACTGGCTGCTCCTCCGTAGGACATGGGTTTGATTCCCAGTACCACCTGGTGGCTCACAATCATCTTTATTCCTCTGGCCTCTGAGGACACCAGGCACAAACATGGTGCACAGACATACATGCAGGCAAAACACCCATGCACATAAAATAAAAATAAGTTTAAAAGACATTTAAAAAATAAAAGTACGGAGGCTGGAGAGATGGTTCAGTGGTTAAGAGCATTGCCTGCTCTTCCAAAGGTCCTGAGTTCAATTCCCAGCAACCACATGGTGGCTCACAACCATCTGTGATGAGGTCTGGTGCCCTCTTCTGGCCTGCAGGCATACATGTAGACAGAATATTGTATACATAATAAATAAATAATAAATATTTTTTAAAATATAAATAAAAGTAAAATATATTCCTAAGCCCAGGAAATAGCTCAACCAGTAGTATTTGCTATACAAAAACGAAAACTTCTTGAAACTCATCAAAAGAACAGGTGTCACGGCGTACACACGTAATCCCAGTGCTGGGAAGGTGTAAACAAGCTAGTCTGGACCAATCAGGGGAGCTCCAGGTTAGTGAGAGAGTCTGTCTCCAAAGCAAAATGGATTCCAGAGGGATGCCACATGAGGTTGACTCTGGCTGCCATGTGCACGCGCACACACACACATGCATGCACACACGTACACATGTGTGCGCACACATGCACGCACACACGTGCACAAACACACATGCTTCAGCTAGAGGACTTAAGGGCGTGCCCTCTTCCTGCAAGAAGAAGGGGTGCAGTTTGGCAGCGCCTCCCTGCCTGGAGGTTTGGGAGGGCATGGGTGTTTGGCTCATCCAGCCGGATTGCATGAATCCAGAGCAATGATTTTCTCCTTTGGAAGCAGCACTGAGCCCAGCATTGGCAGATTTCAGACACTTGACCTTGACTCGGCCTTGCCCTTAGGCCCAGTTCTGGGTTAGCCAACAGCCTCCGGAGGTGAGAGCAGAGCTTCCCAGATCTGGCCCCGGAGCACTATTAGAAAGGATCTGAGATCCGAGATGTGCCCTTTTGTTTTCCTTGAGACAGTGTCAAGCTACAGAGCCCAGGCAGACCTGGGCATCACTGTGTGGACCAGGCTGGTGTAAACTTGTGCTCCACCTGCCTCTGAGGGACCGAAGTGCAGATGTGCTCTGCCACAGTTCCACAGTTACATGACTGTTCCAGAACTCGCTCTGTAGACCAGGCTGGTCTCGAACTCACAGAGATCTGCCTGCCTCTGCCTCCCGAGTGCTGGGATTGAAGGTGTACACCACCACTGCCCGGCCATTTTCACTCTTGAGAGGTGGAAAAGGAGAAAGGATGGAGTAAAGGAGCAGGAGACCAGGGAGTTCACTCCACATTACCCTTGTGTATTCTCTTTTGTTTTATTTATTGATTTTTGAAAGGTCTCACGTAGCCCAGGCTGGCCTCAAATTTGCTCTGTAGCCAATGATGACCTTGAACTTCTGATCTTGACACCTTTACCTTCCAAATTCTGGGATTATAGGTGTGTATTACCACACAGGGGGAACCAGGCCCCGTCCTTTTTTTCTGTATGGGAAACTAAGCTGAAGTTTCCTAGAACCACATTTATGCGGAAGATTCTGCAGTTGATTGACGCCAGGACTTCATGACTGTGGAGAAACGGAATGTTGCAGATTGAGAGCCCAAACCATCTTGAGCAATCTTTAAAGATCCGCTTAGTAGCCATGTACTGCTGCTGTTTATAGCGGTGGTTCTCAATCTTCCTAAGTGCTGTGACCTTTTGACAGTTCCTCGTGTCGTGGTGACCCCCAACCATAAAATTATTCTCATTGCCACTTCATAGCTGTAATTTTGATACTGTTATGAGTGGCAATGTAAGGATTTTTGGAGATAGAGGTTTGCCGAAGGGGTCGTGACCCATAGGCTGAGAGTCACTGGTTTATAGCGACGTCTATAGTTTCCTGTGGTCTCCACCCAGCATCAGTCTGGATTGTTACGTTCCTGAAAAAGAATTCAGATGGGACACAGTGGTAGAGCAAGGGTCACAAATCAGACATACATACAGGCAGAACACACTACATACATAATAAATAAATAAATAAATAAATAAATAACTCTTTAAAAAAATAAAAATAATTCAGTTGGAACTACCAAGGAAACAAGCGTACAGTCTTTAGAGAAAGTATAGGTTTGTGGCTGGTGACATGAGGAATGGTGCTTGCCACCAAGCCCAATGCCCTGGGCTCGAGTCAATCCCCAGGACCTGCGTCACAGGAGAACTGTTGTCTTCTGGTTCTGAAGGCATTGTTGTAATAGGGGCGGCCGGGGCTGCGTCCCCAGCACCCCGGCTGCCTGGCTAGCTTATGCCCCAAAATAACAACACACAAATTGTATTCTTTTAAGCACTGCTTGGCCCATTAGCTTTAGCCCTTACTGGCTAATTCTGACATCCCGATCAACCCATCTCTAATAAAGTGTAGCACCGGTCTTACCGGGAAAGATTCAGCATGTCTGACCTGGTGGCTGGCTGCATGTCTGCCCTGGAGAGAGCTGCTTGGCGTCTCTGCTCCCGAGCGCAGAGCTGTCGGGTCTGAGCTCACTTCCTCTTCCTCCCGACATTCATTCTGTTTACTCCTCCCACCTATGTTTTAACCTATGAGGGCCAAGCAGTCTCTTTATTGCTTAACCAATGAAATCAACAGATTGATATATGACACTCCCATATCAAGGCATGACATGATGTGTGTACATGCATGCACATATGTGCATATATACATAAAAATAGATAAATACATAAATGTGCTCTCCCCTCAAAAACTTCAGGCTAAGCCAGGCAGCAAAAGCCTCCACCCTGATAGCCATGGGGTTCGTATTTATTCCTCTTCTCCCTCTGTTTTCCTCCTGCCCTAGGCTGGTTCTTCTAGGACATGGGTACACTTTTCTCAGAAGCCGAGTATATGTAAGTAAATGAGATGCAAGAATATGCCTAGGGTTTAAGGACGCCCACAGCTGACGATTTGACAGTTCTCTGGGAGATCTTAGAGCTGCTACAGTCTTGCCTAGCTAGCATGGACCTGCCAGTTTATTTCCCGGCCTGAGCTGGCCTATCTATCTCTACTTGACTAGTTACTGTCTTTATATCTTGACCACCAGCCAACCACCACCATTATCTCTGCACCCATTTCAAGGCCTTTAGCTGGTCCACCCATTGTGTGTGTGTGTGTATGTGAGTCCACCCTATCTTTGGTGGCCTGTTGGTTAGTCTCTCCCAGAGCTAGCCTCCTACATAACATTACCAACCCCTGTATCTGAGGGGACATTTTGTGACTATGAGAGAAGACCCTTTGAACATATTAATCTAGAACACCAATGAACATATTAATCTAGAACACCAATGGCCATATTAATCTAGAACACCTTTGAACACATTAATCTAAAACACCAATGGCTTCCACCCAACTAAGAATGTTATCAGATAGTACCAGAGACCTGAAGCAAGTCTTCGGCTTTGCTGGAGCTGCCTCCCTGATGCTCCCACCACTGTAGAAGTTAATGTGACCTCTCTGCCGTGGAACACACCATTAAAGGCACCCGGAATCAGTGTTCTCCGGTCACAGTTACTGATGTTTGGCTCAGAGTAAGAGATCTTTTGTTCCCTTTAGAAGAACTGTTCTTTGCTTTGACCCTGGAGGTTCACTATCAAGTCCACATTGCTTTCTGGAGTGGGGAACTAAACAATCAAGAAGTAGCAACACTCTCTTCAGGAACTAAACTATTCCAGGAATGTCCCTTGGTCAGTGTCCTGACTGGCCTGTGTGCAGTGAATTGGAGCTAAAATGAACACTTGATGTTTTCTCCCATTGAAATGTTAGGACATGCCGTGGCCGTGGCCCCTTTCGTCCAGTACACATTTCCTGGCTGAACTGCTGGTGGCTGTAGGAATTGTCACAGGACTGGCCTTTCACTTTCTGCCTAGAATCTGTATAGTTAGTTCCATGAGCCCTTTATTTCAGACCTCTTCGGTTTAACACCTGTGTGGTAGAGCCCTCCATCTCAGCAGGGAGCTGTGGTGATGAGGCTTGCAGGACCACCTGAGTGGGGATACGCACTCTGTTGGCTTCACCTTCCTGGCACTTATCCCTGTGGAGAGCAGAGCCAGAGTCAAGGGAAGCCAGGCCTGTCCAGGTCAGAAGTGGGACGTGGCACAAGGCCCTACCTGGTCCTATCAGATACTGTGCCTGAAGCTGGGGCTCACATCCCTCTAGGCTTCAGAGCAGATCTTTGTGAGGCCAAGCTGGTCTACAAGAGCTAGTTCCAGGACAGGCTCCAAAGCTACAGAGAAACCTTGTCTCAAAAAACAAAACAAAAAAAAAAAAAGCAGATTCTCCCTGGGCATGGTGGGACCTCACTATACTCAGGAGGCAGGGGATCTCTCTAAGATAGAGGCCACCTGGTTTACATAGTGAGTTCCAGGCCACACAGGGAGACACTGTTTTAAACAGGCAAACTAACTAAAAAAAGAATATTCTCTTCAGTAGGTTCATTTCCCTAAACTTTTGAAACAGCAAAAAAAAAAAAAACAAAATTATGGCTGGGCAGTGGTGGTACATGCCTTAATTCCCAGCAATTAGAAGGCAGAGACAGGCAGATCTCTGTGAGTTTGAGTCTAGCCTCATCTACAGAGTTCCAGGACAGGCTCCAAAGCTACAGAGAAACCCTGTCTCGAAAAACAAACAAACAAAGAATTCTGAGTATCAGTGTTTTGCCTACATGAATGTTTGTATTGTGAGGTATTCACCAGAGAAGACCACTTGGACAAGATTCAAGTCAGTAGAAAGTCTTTATTAGACCCTGTCTCGAAAAACAAAGTCTTTATGGCCGGGTGGTGGTAGGTGCAAGTCTTTAATTCCAGCACTTGGGAGTTGGGAGGCAGAGGCAGGCGGATGGATCATTGTGAGTTCAAGGCCAGCTTGGTCTACAAGAGCTAGTTCCAGGACAGGCTCCAAAGCCACAGAGAAACCCTGTCTCAAAAAACCAAAAAAAAAAAAAGTCTTTATTAGCTAGATGGGGGTTACACTGGGTTTTTGAGACTTGAATACAATTGAGTACAATCCTGAGCCTTTCTCGGTGTGAGGTTTTGGGCTTTTTTTTTTTTCCCCGAGACAGGGTTTCTCTGTAGCTTTGGAGCCTGTCCTGGAACTAGCTCTTGTAGACCAGGCTGGCCACGAACTCATAGAGATCCTCTTGTCTCTACTTTGTAGTGCTGGGATTAAAGGTGTGCACCACCACCCAGCTCAGGGGAGTTTTTAAGCACAAAAATCCATATCCTGATTGACATATCTCAGTCAGTAAGAACAGTTAGTTTGAAGAGGAACTATAAAAGTCAAAAGCAAGAGAACTTGCCCAGAACTATGGACTTTGATGGATCAGGTCTTAGTTCTCTGGTTTTTTTTTTTTTTTTTTTTTTTTTTTGGCAGGTGTTGCTATCTACATGCTGAGTTCCTAGACCTGAATGTTACTTCCATCATGGTGTCAGGTGTGCTAAGGTCAGGGACCTATTTCATCTGTGAATCCACTTGCCCCCATGGAAGCCGGAAGAGAGAGCATCAAATCCCCCTGGAATTGGAGTTACAGATGGTTGTGTGCTGGAAATCAAACGCAGCCCCCTAGAAGAGAAGCCAGTGCTCTTAACTGAACTACCTCTCCAGGCCCTCCCTAGGCTTTGTTTTTTAGACAGGGTCTCACATAGCCTAAGCTGGTCTCAAACTTGATATAAGGTAAGTGAGCATGGCTTTGATGTTCTGATCCTCCTGTCTGCTCCTCTTGAGTGCTGGGATTACAGGCATGTACCACAAAGCCAGGTTTACCTGGTACTCGGGGTTGATCTGAAGGCCTCATGCATGCCAGGCAGGCACTCCACCAACTGATATACATCTCTAGTATTCTTTAGGCCAGTGGTTCCCAACCTTTCCAATGCTGCAACCCTTTAATCCAGTTCCCCAGTCATACAATTCATCATTGCTACTTCATGACTGTAATTTTGCTACTGTTATGAATCACACTGTAAATCTCTGATACCCAGGGTATCTGATATGCAACCCCTGTGAAAGGGTCCGTGCAGCCCAGAGATTGAGAACCACTACTCCAGGCTTTTCAATCCCCTCTTCCACAATGGCTACAGCAATCCAGGTGCTGTAGTTTAGCTCAGTGTTGGGTAATCTCTTTGGGTGTCAGTAAGTGTGCACCAAACCTCGGGGTCTTTGGCAAAAGGTTAAGTCTTGTATTTCAAGGCAGGTACCCACACAAACCACCTTTTGAGCCAATCTCATGCCAAAGCTTCTCTAAATAAAACATCCTTAAAATCCAGGTTCATAGGCATCGTCTGCCTCCTGCCTGTCTGTGTAGGTCAGCTAACTCTTTCTGCTCTTTAAAGCATTCTCCGCTTTTCCCGTCTGGGTCGTGACGCAACATCAGTCTTGTTATCACACTGGCCACAGGGTTGGGTGGCATGTCCAGTTAAGTGGCTTCTGGCCAGATTAAAAGAAGGATAAAAGAAGTATGTTGGCTTTTAAAAGGGAAGCTTCTCTGTAGGCTGCGAATTCTGAGGACTGAGAAGTCAGGTCTTGGAACCCCTGGAAGCATCCACCTAGACGTTCCTTCTCAGGTATGAACTAAGGCCTCCTGCAAAGCCACACCGTGTTCAAGATTCTGCAGCCTGGTTGACCAGAGCCTGCATGGTCTGTGGAGAGCTGGAATACTGCAGATCGAGAGCCAAAATTATCTGAGGCTATCTTTAGTCCTGCAGATAGCCATTATCACCAACTTCTGTGTCTGAAATAACATGTTTTTAACTACTAGGTAAATCTCTGGAATGCATTAATTAAATTATCTGACCACCAGCTGCCACCAACCCTAAAGCTAAGATTGCCGTCAGATAGCATTGCCTTAGTTCCTTTTCTTGTTGCTCTGACCGAATACCTGGCAAGAAGCAATCTAAGGGAGGAATGGCTTGTTTGAGGGAATATGGTTCATGCTGGCAGGGCAGGCAGGCATGGAGGCAGGAGTGTGAGGCATTTGGTATTGTCACATCTTCAGTCAGGAACCAAAAAACCCACAGGAAGTAGGCACAGAGTATAAAATCTCAAGGTTCCGTGATTCAGGCCCTTAACGACGTTCCACCTCTTGAAAATGGCACGGCTTGGGCTGGAGAGATGGCTCAGTGAATATGAGCACTGGCTACTATTGCAGAGGACTTGGGTTTATATCCCAGCATCCACATGGTTGTTCACAACCATCTATAAGTCCAGTTCTAGGGAATCTGATGATATCTTCTGGACTTCAAGGGCACCAGGCATGCCTGTGGTGTACATGCATACATGTAGGCAAAGCAGTCATACACATTAAATCTAAAAAAATATTAAAAATAGGGGCTGGGTGATGGCTCAGTGGTAAAAACACCGACAGCTCTTCCAGAGGACATGAGTTCAATTCCTAGCATTCACGCGGCAGCCCAGAACTGTCTGTAACTCCAAGATCTGACACGCTCACAGAGACATACATGCAGGCAAAACACTAATGCAAATAAAATAAAAATAAATTATTTTTTAAAAAAATTTAAGAGCCAAGTAGTGGTGGCACATGCCTTTAATCCCAGTACGCAGGAGACTGAGGCAGGTGGATCTCTGTGAGTTCAAGGCCTGCCTGGTCTACAGAGCAAGTTCCAGGACTGGCTCCATAGCTACAGAGAAACCCTGTCTCAAAAAAGAAAAAAAAAAGGTTAAGGTCATCCTCTGACACCCACAACTGTGTTTTTGTGCACATAACATAAAAAATATTAAAAATAAATTAAAATTCCACAACTTTCCAAAACATTGAGCCATCAACTGGAGATCAAATGTACAAACACACTGGGTGGTGGTGGTGCACTCCTTTAATCCCAGAACTTGGGAGGCAGAGGCAGGGGGATGTCTGTGAGTTTGAAGCCAGCCTGCTCTACAAAGGACAGCCAGAGCTACACAGAGAAACCCTGTCTTGATAAAAACAAACCAAATCAATCAAGCAAGCAAACAAAAAAACCCAAAAGAACGAAAGAGCGTCTCATTCTGAAGTCATTTGAAAGGCACTGTCTTGAGTGTCTTCTACATAATCTGGCTCGGCACAGTGACTCATTCCTGTAACCCCAGCACTCTTGGGAACAGGGCAGGAAGACCACATGTTTGAGGCCAGCCTGAGCTAGGTACACAGTGAACTCCAGGTGAGCTAGTTGGGAACAAGCCTAAGCTAAGGCTAAGCTTTTGTAATAAAAAAAATCTCCATGTCATTATTTGTGGGCTGGTGGTCCAAGAAAGACCCGCATCATTTGGTACTCCAAAGGGAACAGAGAGGTCAGGTCAAACCAACTAGTGCAGCTGTTTGTGGGGACTCGGAAAAGCTGGCTCGCTTCCGGCGGAAGGGGCTCGAGTTTGTCACTACTGCCGCTGCTGCTGCTGCCGCTGGCGCCGCTGCTGCTGAAAAACTGACAAGTCAGCAGATTTGGTGAGACACCTGGGAAGTCCTTTAGGAGAGAGTTAAATAATATTAAGAAGATAAAATCCTTCCCACGTTAAGGGTGTGAAATACCGTAAGACAGGGAGGGAGGAACCCGTATAGTGCTACTATGGATGGCTTGACAATGGAAGCAGTCATTGAGGAGCTAAATGACTCAGCTGAGATTGAAGTACGCCAATTGTAATTACTGTCAGTCTGGTAATTCATATTTTATCCTTAAGAGCCATGGTGGTTTTTTGTGCCAAATATAAAAAGCGGTTTGATAATTGTGCCAAATATGAAACATTGGCTGATACAAGTCTTAGAAATAATGAAGTTATTTCTATTAATGAAAATAGGAAACATACTCAGACACAGAGGAATTTAGCCAAGAACCTACATGGCCCCGCATGGTGAAACTGAAGAAGGGTGACCTAAGGTTATTAGAAAGCCAACTTTAGGTTATGAAGAAGTTAAGTGGAATCCTGTAGAAATATTAGATGAGGAGATTTAAGGACGCAGTCATTTCTTATGGTATGCATTCACCCTATGTGGAGCAGATGTTAAACTCATGAGCAACTCAGAACAGAATTATCCCCCAAGACTGGAAAGATTTGGCATCTGCAGCTTTGGAAGCTGGTCCTCAGTTACAAAGGTAAACATGGCGGAAAGAGGAAGCTAGGGCCATAGAACAATGAAACGGGGCTAGATGTATCAATATATCCCAAGATCACTTTCTAGGTGAAGGCCAGTATGCTGAATAGCAAAGGCAATTTGAATTTGATGACCACACTTTGGTACCATGTCATTTAGTGGTTTTAAATGTTTGGGACAAGGTTAAAGAATCAGGAAAGAGGTCTGAGTCATTACTAAAATTATACAAGGCCCAAAACAAGCCTTCACTGATTTCTTTTTTTTTTTTGTTTTTTTGAGACAGGGTTTCTCTGTGGCTTTGGAGCCTGTCCTGGAACTAGCTCTGTAGACCAGGCTGGTCTCGAACTCACAGAGATCCGCCTGCCTCTGCCTCCCGAGTGCTGGGATTAAAGGCGTGCGCCACCACCGCCCAGCTATGGATTTCTTCAAAGTAATAAAGATCAGATTTGACCGGGATAGACCTCCTGAAAATCTCGACTGTAGACATGAAGGAAGAAACAGACAAACTACAAGACAAGTGACATATAGGCCGATCCCTCTACATGGGAGCAGCTCTGAGACTAGGTGAGATGTGATAAATCTTGTTGGCTACAGAGTCCTCATGACTTATTATTACATGCTATCCTTTTATATAACATGGATGGAGATTTGTGTTACAGTTTGGGACTTGGGGCTGTTACTTCCCAGGGCTGTGGGAAGAGTGATATATTTCTCTCTTACAGCTAAGAAAGGAATGCCTAAAACAATAAAACCCCAGGAAAAGGTGAAGCTCTTCCAGATGATGCTGATAATCTAGGCTGAGGTTGATTGACAGAGCATGCATTAGGGCTGGGTGGAGCTTGCTTATTAGAGGCAAGATTCTGGGTTTCACTCCCAGCACCACAAACAAACGACTGAAAAAGCAGTTATTGATTTATTTGTTGCTGTGATTTTGAATCACAAATTTTCCAAATCAGTAATTTCCCAAAATAACGTTTCTGCATAACAAAAATATAATTTACATTAAAGTAACCTATAGACATTGCACTATGGCAAAAACATAAAACTAGACATAAAGATGATTTATCAAATGAAATATATAACTATAAATATTTCAAAAAGAAGTATTCAGAACTTAAATTTAAGCAAATAATTGTTTCTGCTAATTTAGGCAAAATCATTTTCTGCTAATTTAAAGACTAGATCAAGCTTGGCATGATGGCACATGCCTTAAGTCCCAGCACTCGGGAAGCAGAGGCAGGCAGAGCTGAGTTTGAGGCTAGCCTGGTCTATAGAGTGAGCTCCAGGACAGCCAGAGATACATAAAGAAACCCTGTCTTTAAAAACAAAACAACCTATCTCAAAAAAAGCAACCCTTTCCTCAAAAAATAATGTATTTCAAATGCTGTTATTCATTGAATACATCTTTCCTGTTCTTTTTTTGGGTTTTTTTTTTTTTTTTTTGGTGTGGGAGTTCAAGACAGAGCTTTTTCTGTGTAGCCTTGGAGCTCAGCGATCCATGTGCCTTTGCCTCCCAAGTGTTTGTGCCATTACTGCCCAACTTGAATACTGAATCCATCCATCCATCCATCCATCCATCCATCCATCCATCCATCCATCCATCCAATCCTGTCTGTCTGCTATCTATCTATCTATCTATCTATCTATCTATCTATCTATCTATCTATCTATCTA
>JABTXL010009415.1:4004955-4017890 GCA_025134845.1 Neodon shergylaensis
CTATCTATCTATCTATCTATCTATCTATCTATCTATCTATCTATCTAAAGTTCATCTCTGTGTTTATCTTTCTTCTAAAAGGGTGACTGCATATTAGATATGCAGGTACATTAACTGCAGTACTCAGTGGTTAGAGTCAGAAGGATCACGAATTCAGGGTCAGCTTTAGTTAGAGTGAGTTCAAGGCCAATCTGAGCCATGTGAAACTGCTTTTGAAAAAAACCCTGCTGAAGTTCAGATCTGAAGTGTCCCTCAAGAGCTCATGCATTGAAGGTTCGGTCACTGGTCTGCGGGCCTGCTGGGAGGTGGTGGAACCGTTGAGATGTGAGCCCCAGGGGGAGAAAGATGGATCCCATGAGTGAGCCCTTGCTCTTTTACTTTTATTTTTTATTTATTTATTTTTGTTTGTTTTTTTTTTTTCGAGACAGGGTTTCTCTGTGGTTTTAGAGCCTGTCCTGGAACTAGCTCTTGTAGACCAGGCTGGTCTCGAACTCACAGAGATCCGCCTGCCTCTGCCTCCCGAGTGCTGGGATTAAAGGCGTGCGCCACCACCGCCCGGCTATTTTTTATTTATTCACTTATTATATATATAATATTCTGTTTTCATGTATGCCTGCAGGCCAGCAGAGGGCACCAGACCTCATTATAGATGGTTGTGGTTGCTGGGAATTGAACTCAGGACCTCTGGAAGAGCAGGCAATGCTCTTAACCACTGAGCCATCATTTCTCCAGCCCTCTCTTTTACTTCTTGAGCAGCTTTGTTTCCTCTGCCATGTCATCTGCCTCACCACAGATTCAAATTAAAACCATGGATGGTTTAAAACCTTTGAAACCGGGGCTGGAGAGATGGCTTAGAGGTTAAGAGCATTGCCTGCTCTTCCAAAGGCCCTGAGTTCAATTCCCAGCAACCACATGGTGGCTCACAACCATCTGTAATGAGGTCTGGCGCCCTCTTCTGGCCTTCGAGCATACACACAGACAGAATACTGTATACATAATAAATAAATAAATATTTAAAAAAAAAAAAAAAACCTTTGAAACCATCAGTCCTTATAACCCTTCCCTCTTAAGGTCCTGAGCACAAAGAAATGTGAAAATGAACCCCCCCACCCCTTCTTCATTGCTGAGTAAAACAGCTAGTGGTGACTGAAGGAAGGATTCATTCACGTTCACAGTTTTAGAGTGTCACAGCAGGAAGACATGACTAAGGAGCCCACCCCTAGGGTCTCCTTCAGCTAGTCCCTCCTACACCCAGTGCTGGAGGTCCAACCCTGGGCCTTGTGCATGCCAAGCAAGCGCAATACTTCTGAGTTACAGCCACAGCCAGGGTCCACCACTGAAAAGCACTGCACAGTGGTCTCAGCGTAACTGGGGCGATCAAGATAATCCCCAGCAGGCATCTCCCAGATGCCTGTAGATTCTGCCAGGCAGCTAATTAACACTAACCATCACAACCTCCAAATACTCAAGAGTTACCCAAAAATGGAACATAGATTCTATAAAATGGCAACTTTTTGTTCTTTTAAAGATTTTTTTTTTTGTTTTTTTGTTTTTTTCAAAATAGGGTTTCTCTGAGGCTTTGGAGCCTGTCCTGGAACTAGCTCTTGTAGACCAGGCTGGCCTCGAACTCACAGAGATCCACCTACCTCTGCCTCCGGAGTGCTGGGATTAAAGGCGTGAGCCACCATTGCCTGGTTTAAAGATTTTTTTCATGTGTGTGTTTTGCCTGCATGTATGTACATGCTCCACATGCGTGCCTGGTATCTCGGCTTGAGGCCAGAAGATGATGTCAGATTCCCTGGAACAGGAGTTACAGATGGTTGTGAGCAGCCAGGTGGGTCCTGGGAACCAAACCTGGGTTCTCTGCAACAACAGCAGCCAGTGCCCTTAACCACTGGACATTTTCTTTTTTAATTAATAAGATGGTAACATTTATTCTTTTAATTCATTAACTTATAAAAGTAAAATGCATGCTAAATAGAGAAGGGGAAAAAAGAAAAAGTCACAATCCACAACCGTACTTAAACAATCAACATTTCATACTTTGGATCCTTCCTAGTGTGCTGGTTGATAAACCAATGCACAGATGCATAAAAGCATCCTGAAAGGGACTCCCGGGAAAATGGTTGTGAAGATGTCCACATTCTGTAGCAGCTGGACCAGATGCCTCCTTCCCAAGACTGCAATGCTCAGACTCCTGCAGTGCATTCCAGTCACTTTAGTCGTGTTTCAAACAGAAGACTTTACATCATAACAGCAACCTGGGCCCTCCGAGCTGAAGCATCAGAGCAGCTCCCAAACCAGCTCTTACATTTCCCACCAATTCTGCTATTTACAGCATTGGGCACAAAACCAATGCTGAGGTGCCGAAGCAGGATTCTTATTAGATCGTGGTGAGATCCTTCTCCAGCTGCAGCACAATCTCCTTGAGGGCAGAATCCTCTGCCCAGTTGATTTGACTCCCCAAAATAAGGCCCTGCAATTAAAAAAAAAAAAGGTACCTAATTTAACAAGATTAATGAATCCTTTCCTTTTTTTTATTTTTTTCCCAGACAGACAGGTTTCATGTAGTCCAGGATGGCACTGAACTTGCTATACATCAGCTGTGTAGCTGAGGATGATGCTGAACTTCTGATGCTCCTGCCTCCACCTCCTGGGTGCTGGGATTACAGCAGCCTGCCAATATGTCCAGGTCATGTGGGCTGGAGCCAAACCCAGGGCTCTGTGCTGCCAGGTGAACACCATCAACTGAGCGATGTCCCCAGCATCCTTGCACTGACCCCATCTAATATCCACTGAGCATTTACTGGGATGCAGCATGTGATCAAGAGGAAGAGCAGGACCACAGCAACCGTGGCATCCTTACTTCACATAATGCCGGATGGTATTTCCAGGGTTCGTCTATGGGCTCCCTGGACAGATTTTACTCACTAAGAATCCTTGCAGTGTTCTGTCAGACTACAAGGAAAGTACTGTTGCCTGGAGTCAGGCTCACTTAGCTCTGCTTATGTGCACCTCATCCCTCTCTGGAGAAACAGTAACTAGAACGGGTACGTTTTATTTTTAAAAGAGAAAAAAAGTTTAGTTCATCAACGGTTTTTTGTTTTTGTTTATTTTTTGAGACAGGGTTTCTCTGTAGCTCTGGAGCCTGTCCTGGAACTAGCTCTTGTAGGCCAGGCTGGCCTCCAACTCACAGAGATCCATCTGCCTCTGTCTCCTGAGTGCTGGGATTAAAGGTGTCCGCCACCACCACCACCTGGCCTCATCAATGTTTTAAACCTTTGAAAATGTTGACAAACATTTCTGTGGCAGACAATGAGTGGACAATGAAGAAATGATTAGGATCATAATAAGAATTCTGGTCATTCCTATCGATAAACAGTGGCTCAAAGATAGTAACTTATTTATTGCAATAATATTTACACAAATTTTAGAAAGTGTTATGCTATTATGAATAAAAACATTAAAAAATTTGTTTTATAGAAGGAACATTCTTGACAGGCAGTGGTGACGCATGCCTTTAATTGTAGCACTTACATGGCAGAGGCAGGTGGATCTCTGTGAGCTCAAGGCCAATCTGATCTACAGAGCAAGTTCCAGGACAGTCAAAGCTACACAAAGAAACCCTGTCTGAAAACATTAACTGCCTCCCCGCCCCCTAAAAAAGAAGACTTTTTTTTTTGCCTTTTTGAAATAATTAATTTTATATGTATGGGTTTTTAGCTACAAGCCTAATGCCTATCTGCTTACCAGGGCTATTGCCATGAAGGCCATAAGAGGAGATCAGATCCCTTGGGACTAGAGTGATACATCGTTATGAGTGCTATGTAGGTACTAGGAATTGAACCTGAGACCTTTGAAGGGGTAGCTACTACTCCTAACCAATGACACAACTCTCCAGGCCTTTTCTGTGTTTTGGAGACATGGCCTTGAACTCCTGATCCTTCTGCTTTTCTCTCCTGCGTGTTTAGATGATAGGTTTGTGCTGCCACCACTGTCCATATCTCTGTTCAGCTATATCTCTGTTCTTTTTTTTTTTTTTTTTTGTGGGAGGTTTTTGAGACAGGATTTCTCTGTAGCTTTGGGGCCTGTCCTGGCACTAGCTCTCATAGACCAGGCTGGTCTCGAACTCACAGAGATCCGCCTGCCTCTGCCTTAGAGGCGTGCGCCACCACTGTTCTTCACGCATATAACTGTTACCTGGAACACATGTTGAACAACTGTAGTAATCTTTATCTCCGTCTGCAGCTTTTTCTGCATGGTCTTTATCATTTCCAAATCTTCCATGTTGTCCAGATCCTCTTTCTCTTTGTTCCTCTCAGTCTGTATCTCGAAAAGCTTAGTTTTTGAAGCGTGTTTTAATTCTGTTAGGTTAAAGATAAAACAACATTATATGGTTTGCCTCTGCCTCACCGCCACCACCACCTGGTATTTTTTTTTTAAAGCAGGCTACTTTTTTTTAAATGGACATATTTATTTTCTTTTCTTTTCTTTTTTTTTTAATTATTTATTTAGTATACAATGTTCTGTCTGTGTGTGTTCCTGCAGGCCAGGAGAGGGCACCAGACCTCATTACAGATGGTTGTGAGCCACCATGTGGTTGCTGGGAATTGAACTCAGGACCTTTGGAAGAGCAGGCAATGCTCTTAACCGCTGAGCCATCTCTCCAGCCCCCGACATATTTATTTTCAATATGTAGCCCTGGCTGACCTGGAACTCAGAACTTACCTAAAAGGTGTGCGTTCCCATGACACAGAGGACAACTTTATAAACAAGGGCCATGAGAGATTATAAAGCAGAGTACTTCCTGGTTATTCCAGTCAAGAAGTTATTTATTTTATTGTTATGTATATGGTGTTTTGCCTTCATGTAGCTCTGTGTACCGAGTGTGTGCAGTACACAGAGGATGTCCTGGTCCCGAAGTTAGAGATGATCATGAGCTGTCGTGTGGGTCCAACCTGGGGACCCTGGAAGAGCAGTCGGCGTTCTTAACCCTGAGCCTTCTCTATGGTCTGTTTGTTTTGTTTGAGACAGGGTCTCATATAGTTCAGGCTGACTTTGAATTCCTGATCCTCCTGTCTCTCTCGTGTTGGGATTAATGCCAGACCCAAACTTACGGCTTTTTGCATGTTGGGTAAACTCTACCAACTGAGTTAAATTCCTAGGCCTTGGTTCTCATAAATGTTTAGCCACTTTCAGTTTTACATTCACCAAAAGGATACATGCTTTTCTCATTATTACTTATTTATTTATTGTTTTTTCAAGACAGAATTTCTTTGTGAAGCACTGGTTGTCCTGGAACTCGCTTTGCAGACCACCACAGCTGACCATGATCTAAAAATCTAAAAGTGTCATGTTCAGAAATTGTGATAATTAAATTTATCAGCTGCTGAGAAATCTGTCCCTGTTAATAGCTGAAGTAGATAAAAAGTATTCTATAAGCAATTAAATAATTGAAAAGGGTCAGTGAGGCCAGGTGGCAGTGGTGTACAAAGCTTTAATCCCAGCAGAGGCAGGCGGGTCTCTGAGTTTGAGGCCAGCCTGGTCTACAAAGCAAGTTCCAGGACAGCCAGGGCTACACAGAGAAACCCTGTCTGGAAAAACCAAAACCAAGGGCTAGCAAGATGTCAGTGAGTAAGGGCCCTTGCGACCAAGCCTGAGAGCTGGGGTGGCGGAAGGAAAGATCACCTCGTAAGGGTTGTTCACCAACCTCCCCATGAGTACCTCAGCACTCACACACACACGTGTAAGAAAAATTGTAAACACAGTCTACATACGAAGTCTCTTCTTTCTAATGTCAAGCAGTTTTCCCTCTAATTCCGCAGACTCCTGTTTATGAAAATGAAAACATGTCACTCAACGATAAAGCAATAATATATCACTGAGCTACACAGAGTTTGAGTTTCTTCACTCTTTATTTTTTGGGTTTTTCAAGGCAGAGTTTCTCTTTGTAGCCTTTGCTTTCCTGGAGCTCACTCTGTAGACCAGGCTGGCCTCGAACTCACAGAGATCTACCTGCCTCTGCCACCCGAGTGCTGGGATTAAAGGCGTGCGCCACCACCCCCGACTAGTCTGATTTTCCTCTTTTTTTCTTTTCTTCTCTTTTCTTCTTGTTTTAATATATATGAGGGCTCTATCTGCATGTATACCTTTATGTAAGAAGCATCAGATCCCACTATAGATGGTTGTGAGTTGGTGGAAATTGAACTCAGGACCTCTGAAAGATCAGTGCTCTCAACCACTGAGCCATCTCTCCAGGCCTAGTTTGACTTAGGCTCCAATTTCCCCCTTTCTCCTTGTCTTTGTTTTTATGTGCATTGGTATTTTGCCTGAATGTATGTCTATGTGAGGGTGTATGATCCTCTGCAACTGGAGTTATAGACAGTTATGAGCTGCTATGTGGTGCTGGGGATTAAATTTAGGACCTCTGGAAGAGCAGCCCATGCTCTTAACTGCTAAGCCATCTCTCCAGCCCCTTCTTGTCTTTTCTTTCTTTTTTTTTTTTTGTTTGTGTCTGATTTTGAAACAAGGCTACTAGATGGGCAGTGGTGGTGCACACCTTTAATTCCAGCACTTGGGAGGCAGAGGCAGGAGGATCTCTGTGAGTTGGAGGCCAGTCTGGTCTACAAGAGCTAGTTCCAGGACAGGCTCCAAAGCCACAGAGAAACCCTGTCTCGAAAAGAAGAAAGAAAGAAAGAAAGAAAGAAAGAAAGAAAGAAAGAGAGAGAGAGAGAGAGAGAGAGAGAGAGAGAGAAAGAGAGAAAGAGAGAAAGAGAGAAAGAGAGAAAGAAAGAAGTCTACTATGTAGCTGGCCTTGAACTCACCCTGCATGCTGGGATTAATAGCAAAGGCATGTTCCAGTACTCCCAGTTATCTCTCAGATAGCCCAGGCTAGCCTCAACTCACTATGGAACCAAGAATGAGGAAACTCCTAGTCCTTGTCTCTGCCTCCTAAGTGCTAAGGACCACAGGCATATGCACTGATACAATTCCCCTATTACTACAAAGCCAAGGGAAGAAAATAGTCACTTGAATTATGTTGATAATCTGTACCCTCAGTAAAAGAACAAAAACAACCTAAGGAAAGCAGTTTGCAGACACACGGTCCCAGTGAACACCTCAATCCTGAATTCATACAGTTAGCCCAATATGCCCATCGAAACCCTGAAAACACACACCCCATGTGCCAGCTCACCTTCTGGGACTTCATTATCAACTTCTGTAGTTTTAATATTTGCTTCATGTCATCAGTGAGCACACTGCAAAGCAAACAAAGTATGATTAATCTACTTAAGCTAAAAATAATCTTGGGGCTGAAGATTAGGTCAGTGGTTAAGATACTTACTGCTCTTGCAGAAGACCCAGTTTGGGTTCCCAGCAAATACATGACAGCTCACTGAACAATTCAACTGTAACTCCAGTTCCAGGGATCTAATGCCCTCCTTCTGGCCTCTGCAGGCACTTCATGCATGCAGTACACATACAAACACAACCACACACACTCATCCATATCAAGTAATTGAAAAAAAAAGTAAACTTTGGGGCTAGGAATGTACTTGGCTGGCAGACTGCCTGCCTAGAATGAACAAATCTGAACCATGGTCTAGATTTCACCCCTGACTGTATAAACGGGGCATAGGGGCCAAACCAGCAACTCCTGGACTTGGAGGGTAAGATAGGATGAGTTTGAAGCCAGCCTGTACCACAAAATCAGTTCAAGGTCAGCATGGCCAACAAGGAAAGAACCTTTATCAAAACCAAAACAAAAAACCCACAAGAAAACCAAACCAAACAAACAAAAAAACCCAACCACGAAGTAATGAGTTTATCTGAGCAGAACAGACCTGTGACTTGGAGGACACCAGAGTCCAGGGCTCAGTGTTTTTCGAGAGCCAGGGGACAGAGGAGGGACATTTGTAAGATATTCACGGAAGCCAACTAAAGGAACCTTTGGCTGGTTAAAGGTGAGAGTGTTTAATTAAAAGCTTGAAAGTGAGCTGGGCGATGGTGGTGCACGCCTTTAATCCCAGCATTCGGGAGGCAGAGGCAGGCGGATCTCTGTGAGTTCGAGGCCAGCCTGGTCTACAGAGCTGGTTCCAGGACAGGCTCCAAAGCCACAGAGAAACCCTGTCTCGAAAAACCAAAAAAAAAAAAAAAGAAAAAAAAAGCTTGAAGGTGGTTTGTTTCACTGCTTACACTGGGCTTCAGCTTGCTCAGGGAGGAATCTAAGGCATCACTCAGGAGCTAGAGATGTCCACACTAATGATGCGCTACTCAAATGATTGTTAGCAGTGGTAAAAGCCAAAATAGGCTGCAGACAACGCATGGCCTCCGTTACGTAAGGGGAGTCTAAATTGCACTTTGCTCCTTTAACATAAAACTGTTCTGTTTTTTAAATTATTATTTTATGTGTGTGGGTTGCCACCTGCACATATATAAGTACAAAAAACATGTGTAGTGCCCTCAGAGGCCAGAAAATGACATTGGATCCCTGGGAACTGGCGTTCCAGATGGTTGTGAGCTGCCATGTGGGTGTGGGGAATGGAACCCAGGTCCTCTGGAAGCACAGCCAGATCTTAGCTGCTATACTGTCTCTCCAGCTTCACTACTGGTGTAAGGTTCCGAGAGGGCTGAGTAAGACTGCCCACTGCCAAGTCTGATAACCTGAGTCTGACCCCTGGAACCTAAGCAGAGGAGAGACGCGATGTCCTCTCACTTCCACGTGGGTGCCATGCCCACCCACCCCCATACAAAAATGAATAAATGTTAGGACAAGGTTTCACAAGAGTCCAGACTAGCTTCAAAATCCCAGAGTTCAGACTGCCTCTGCCTCCCAAGAGCTGAGCTTAAGGCAGGCGCCACCACACCTGGCCTTGAAACTTCAGAGTCTAGGATCCAGACTCTGAGCCAGCGGGAACCTGGAGAGGTTATAAATCAGCCTTGAGACATCAAGATGGGAGAGGCAGCAGGGTCCATCCCAGAACTTCTCGGGGCTCCCAGGAGGGCACTTTATCCCTCCCAAGACTTTCAGAGTCTTAGAACTGCTACTGAACTTCCCCATCATACCTGCTAACTACGAGAGCTACCACTGAGCTACATCCCAGACCTTTTAAAAAACTATTTATAGCCGGACGATGGTGGTGCACGCCTTTAATCCCAGCACTCGGGAGGCAAAGGCAGGCGGATCTCTGTGAGTTCGATACCAGCCTGGTCTACAGAGCTAGTTCCAGGACAGGCTCCAAAGCCACAGAGAAACCCTGTCTCGAAAAAACCAAAAAAAAAAAAAACTATTTATTTTGAGACAGGGGCTCATTAAGTGGTCCAGGCTATCCTTAAAGTCACTTAAACTCATCCTGTAGCCCAGGCAGTTAAAACAAGCTCATTTCTACCAATGAAAAACAAGTAGTGTCCTATTTCATTCCCAGGGTCCATATGTCAAGAGAAAACGGATAAGTTTTCCTCAAGTTGTCCACACACATGTACACACACACACTTTTTTTTCTAAGTTTTTTGAGACAGGCTCTCTCTCTACATAGTCCTGACTGTCCTGGACCTCACTATGTAGACCAAGATGGCCTCAAACTCACAGAGATCCTCCTGCCTTTGCCTCCCAGTGCTGGGATTAAAGCTGTGCACAACAACTGACTCATGTACATTTTTTTAAAAGTCACAACCTAAAACCATTTTGCATACCTCCCTTCTTGTTCCCATTCTATCCAAACCCAGGAGAAATGTAAAAGCCACTGAGAGGTGGTGGTGCACGCCTTTAATCCCAGCACTTGGGAGGCAGAGGCAGGCAGATCTCTGTGAGTTCGAGGCCAGCCTGGTCTACAAGAGCTAGTTCCAGGACAGGCTCCAAAACCACAGAGAAACCCTGTCTCCAAAAAAAGAAAAGAAAAAAAAAAAAAAAAAAAAAGAAAGAAAGAAAGAAAAGAAATGTAAAGGCCATACCTACTCTCAGCGCCCATCTTTTCCAAGTTATTTCTAAGAGCAGCTGAAAGTTTCATCCTAAGAAAAAGAAAACATTAATTAACAAAAAAGAAAATGGGACCTAAGAGAAAAAGCTTGTACTGCACAGAACAAATAACACAGGGTATTAAAACTTTTTATAAGACTAACAAGATTGATTTCGCCTCAAATACACACAAAACATAGTATGTTTTAAAAACAGTATCGCCTGGAAATTGGTATGCCTGTAGTCCCAGAACAGGAGAAAGGAAGTTTATGAATTCCAAGCCTACGTTCTTATCTCTAAACAAAACACAACACAAAACAACCCAAACAAATCTAAAATGACAAACCCAAAAGCAAAAGCAGTAATTAAAATACATCTAAACTTCATGATAAGGGAAGCGGCCCTCTCCAGTCACCCCAGAACTTGAATGGCTAAGGCAGGAAGACTCCGGTAAGTTTTAGGTCAATCTGAACTGCACCCCAATTTCCAGGCCAGCCTGGGCTATAGAATGAGACTCTGCATCAGAAAAATTTTGTCACAATTCTATGTATTAACAGTTACTGAAATAAATGGACCTGTGTACCACTTTTAAACACCAGCGTGTCTGAAACTCTGTTAACTTCAGGAAGACCCTTATGAGACCCTCCTACATACCTTCTTCAAAGGAAGATGCCAATGAATAACGCATATCTTCAGGGTCAAGTTTCTGTAACATTACCTAATCATCATCTCTTTTGTTCCTCCCTCTTTTCTTCTGTGCCCCCCCTTTTTTTTTTGTTTTTTTGTTTTGAGATAGGGTCTCAACACTTAGGCAAGACTGACTGTTTTCGAACTTGCCAAGTAGACCAGGCTGACCTTGAACTCTAAAAGATCCAACTGACTCTGTATTCAAAGTGCTGGGATTAAAGATACACACTACCAACTACTCCCAGCTTCCCCTTGCATGCCACCCTCCATTTAAAGATAGGATCTCCCTGTGTAGCCAAGGCTGGCTTTGAATTCCTGGTCCTCCAGCTTCAAGCTCTTGAGTGCTGGGATCACAGGCTATGCCTGGCCTTAATCATCATTTAATTTAGCTTAGTTAAAAATAATCCCCTTGCTGGGCAGTGGTGGAGCACACCTTTAATCCCAGCACTCAAGGAGGCAGAGGCAGGCGGATCTCTGTGAGTTCGAGGCCAGCCTGGTCTACAAGAGCAAGTTCCAGGACAGGCTAGAAAACCCTGTCTTGGAAAAAAAAAAAAAAAAAAAAAAAGAAAGAAAGAAAAGAAAGAAAGAAAGAAAGAAAGAAAGAAGAAAAGAAAATCCCCTTAACCTCTCCAAGTTCATGTTTGCATTTAGTTCACGATTCTTAGTGGTATTAAGGTAAGAGTTACCTGTTTAGTGCCAGATTTTTCTTTTCGAAATTACTTTTTACATCTTCAATTTCATTTTCCAGGTCTTCAATTTTACTGTTAAAGAAACATGAACCAAAGAATTTCTGCAATGTTAGTAAAGTTGTTACTGCAATGTGTATGAAGTAAGTCTTGGAAAACAGAAGAAAGCGAAGGCTCACCACAGGGCAGCCCATCTCCACAGCTGGGGAGCTGACAGCTGAGCCTCCTCACTAAGCTGGATCTAGCCAGTGTGGGGGAATGCCAGACAGCACAGAAGCCACCAGCCCCAACACCAAACACCCTGCTGCAAATCAACAGCCTCCAAACATAGGCGCGACTTATTTATTTGGAATTACAAAGGAAAAGACAGACAGCACTGTCAAAGAAAGACTCGGTGAAAAAGAAGACTGTACGGATCGTATGATGAAATCTTAGTAAAAGCCACAGATAAAATATTAAAATATGACATACACTTCCATTTGTTTTCCTTGCATGGTCTCTTCAGGAGTTTTTTCTTCATCTACAAGTAAAAAGTTTTTTTTAAGTCAGTAACAATTTTCTTTAAATAACTATTGTGTGTGCATATCAGGGAACACACGTGACAGTCAGCTCTCCCCTCCACCACACGGGTTCTAGGCATTGAACTCAGGTGTCAGGTTTATCGGCCAGCACCTTAACCAGCGGAGCCATTTTGCTGCACCCTCCCACCCTTCATAATTCTCTTGCTTGTTTCTTTGTTTACCTGGGTTGCTACACAGAATCTACACAATTTGTTTATCTCTTGAGACAGGGTTTCGTGGTGTAGCTTGGGCTAGCCTGAAACTCAATATGGAAATCAGGTTGGCCTCAAACCTACAGAGATCCGATTCTCTTTACCTCTTGAGTACTGGATTTACAGGCGTGAGTCACCATGCCTGAGAAAAACAACTTTTTGTAAAGCTGATTCTCCCCAGCCCCCAAGGATACCATTAACCTGGGGGCTGGAGAAGGCTTTAGCATTTAAAAGGCCTGGCTGCTCTAGCAGAGGATCTGGGCTCATTTCCCACCACCCAGATGGTGGCTCATAACCTCTGCAACTCCAGTTCCAGGGCATCCAATACCTTCTTTGGCTTTATGGGTACAGATATACAGCAGGCAAAATGCATGCATATACAATAAAAATAAGTAATTTTTTTTTTTTTTTTTGGTTTTTCGAGACAGGGTTTCTCTGTGGTTTTGGAGCCTGTCCTGGAACTAGCTCTTGTAGACCAGGCTGGTCTCGAACTCACAGAGATCCGCCTGCCTCTGCCTCCCGAGTGCTGGGATTAAAGGCGTGCGCCACCACCGCCCGGCTTAGTAATTTTAAAAATACAGTATTCATCAGCCAACTTGCAAAAGTACTTGAAAATGAAACTACTTACTTGCATCAATCACTGACTTGTATTCTAAGAGCTGCTGTTTTGTCTGTGCTCTCAGCCTGCAAATTGAAAATGAGAAGAGATAGGAAAGTATTTATGGATTGTGGTTACAATCATTGTGCAACAATGAAATTTGGAAGTCAAAAAATGGAATACAGTGGGAAAAGGGTATCCTGGAGGAAAAGTTAAAATTTTAGCTCTATAGTTCTA
>JABTXL010009415.1:4023946-4083612 GCA_025134845.1 Neodon shergylaensis
GAAACTCAGGTGGGCCCCAACAACTACAGGAAATTAAGGAATGATGAAAATGACAGAAGTCTTCCCTAGGAGTTTCTCTAGTTCATCTCTAATACCAAAATGGTCAGTGCTGAAATTATACACACAAGTAACATTATACAGACTAAGCATATTACTTTATGAACATATAAACATATATAAAGTCAGAAGCCATAAATTTGAGAAAGGGGAGGGTTAACATGGGAGAAGTTGAAGAAAGGTAAAGGAAAATTATGTAATTATATTCTAATTAAAAAAAGTATCGCAAAGAAGCAAAAAATATCAAATGGAAAAAAGCATATTTAACAAATGGTACTGGCATAACTGGATATCAACACGTAGAATGAAAATAGACCCATATATATCACCATGCACAAAACTCAAGTCCAAATGGATCAAAGACCTCAACATAAAGCCAGCCAAATGAACCTTTTATAGAAGAGAAAGTAGAAGTGCATTGGCACATGAGACCACTTCCTAAATATAGCCCAGCAGCACAGACACTGAGAGAAACAATAAATGGGACCTCCTGAAACGGAAAAGCTTCTGTAAAGCAAAGGACACGGTCAACAAGACAAAATGACAGCCTACAGAATGGGAAAACATCTTCACTAATCCCACATTAGACAGAGGTCTGATCTCCAGAATATACAAAAACTCAAGAAATTGGACACCAAAAGAACACATAATCCAACAACAACAACAACAAAAAAAAAATGGAGTACAGACCCTGAGAACTCAACAGAGGAATCTAAAATGGCTGAAAGACACTTAAGGAAATGTTCAAAATCCTTAGTCAGAGAAGTGCAAATTGAAACAACTCTGAAATTCCATCTTACACCTGAAAGAATGGTCAAGATCAAAAACACTGATGACAACTTATGCTGGAGAGGTTGTGGGGTAAAGGGAACACTTCTGCATTGCAGTGGGAATGCAAGCTGGTACAACCCCTTTGGATGTCAGTGTGGCAATTACTCAGAAAATTAGGAAACAAGCTTCCTCAAGACCCAGTAATACCACTTTTGGGTATATATCCAAAGGATGCTCAATCATGCCACAAGGACATGTGCTCAACCACGTTCATAGCAGCTTTGTTTGTCATAGCCAGAAACTGAAAACAACCTAAATGCCCCTCGACCAAAGAATGGATAAGGAAAATGTGGTACATTTACACAATGGAGTACACAGCAAAAAAAAAAAAAAAAAAAAAAAAAAATGACAGCTTGAATTTTGCAGAAAAATGGAGCTAGAAAACATTTCAAATGAGGTAACCCAGACACAGAAAGACAATTATCACATGTACTCACTCATACGTGGTTTTTAAACATAAAGCAAAGAAAGCCAGCCTATAAACCACAATCCCAGAGAACTTAGACAACAGTGAGGACACTAAGAGAGACTTGCATAGATCTTATCTACATGGGAAGTAGAAAGTAGAAAAAGACAAGATCTCCTGAGTAAATTGGGAGCATGGGGACCTTGGGGGAGGGCTGGAGTGCGGAGGGGAGAGGCAGGGAGGGGAGCAGAGAAAAATGTAGAGCTCAATAAATAATCAATAAAAAAAAATAGAATGGAAAAAGTAGTAAAAAACTTTTTCACAAGTAAAATCCCAGCAATAAGCTCAAGGAAACTCAGGATTTCATAGTGAAGGCTCAACAAGAAGTTTCCAAATGGGAAGATATATGCCAGCGTACTCTAAGCTAGCATACAGGTAAAACCATGTACTGGCAACCAAACAACCTTAAAGTTCATGTGGCAAATATTTGACACCACCAAGCACTTGTAAGTAGTCAAGCTGTATCTGGCCCCACAAACTCCTAAAACTCAGTACACAACCATTCTATGAGATCAGAGGCCATTGCCACCTAAGATGTTTTATCACAGTGACCTCCATCATACCGCTTACAGTTTACTAAGGAAATATACACCTAAAAGAGAAAGCATTTTAGAAAAACAAATTTTGAGACAGGGTCTGGCCTTAAACTCACAAGTCGGTATTTGAAGGCAAAGATGTTTATTAGCAACATGAAGTTTCTATACAGCAAAAGAAAACATTAAACAGTCAAAAGGGAAAATGGGAAAGCTTTCCATTAATAAAATTTTATTCAACTTTATTACTGGATGTATGAATTAAAACAGCAAGAGACATGATTTTTTGCCAGAGTCACAAGACAGAAGAAAGATAGAGGAAGTGGCACCTTGGTCTTATCCAGCTGTGTCAGAATTTGAAGCATACTCCCCCTAGGAAAGCTGCTACGTATAAGGTGAAGCAAAGCACAAAACAGCATTTTAGTAGCACTGTGTATAACAGAGGCAATGAGACAATGCAGTCCGAATGTCTTTGAAGGGAAGACTGAATACATTACATACAGTATGAAATGCACACTATGAATGCAATATAGGCAGTGAATGGCACATTGTTGGAAAAAAATGAACCCATATTAAAAATATCTCCTTGATAACACATGCATGATTACATTTATACAGGACATTGAGACTGAGGGGCAAGTTCTTTTAAAAGATACCTTTAGTTTTAAACATCCTATTTTCCAAGTCAATTAAGAACAAATAAATAATTACACACAAAAACCTGGGTTTCAGCTATGAAAGTCCATAGCTCAAGAGATGGTGAAGGGCAGCAACCACCTGAAGAAAATGGAACTAAGGATAAGCCGGTAGATATACAGTTGAAACCAGAGCTAGGCAGAGGACTTTGTAGGTTGACTTAAGACATGATCAGGACACATAAAAGGTATATAAACATAGGCTACAATTATATACATTACTTGGATCCCCTGTTAAAGTAAAACCAGTTTTAAAAATATTCCTAAATAAAAAACAGAAAAAAGAAACGAAAAAAAAAAAGAAAAAAATTCCTAAATGTTTCAGACAACTTTTGTTATCCTAGAGTCAGAAGCAAACCATTCAAATGAGGTGAGCTATGAAAGTAAAATGACCTTTATTGAAGAACACACAAACAATGTATACTATGTACAGGCGGCACATGGTGCCAATTGCATTTGCTGGTGTAGTGGTGGTCTACTTGAGTTATGCCTTTGCCACAGCCTTGGACAAATTTTGAACCAGTGTACAATTCAGCTGTGCCAGAGTGCTGATCTTGGCATGCTTGGCTGTTGCATACTTATTTTTGACAGTCTGTAAGAGAGAAGAACTATAGTTAAGGAAGAAAACAGAAACCCTCCCAATGGGGTGTGTGCACTGGAGGGGTTGGAGGGAGAAAAGAGATTGTAACTTTGGTGCCTGTCCTGGAACTAGCTCTTGGAGACCAGGCTGGCCTCAAACTCACAGAGATCCCCCTGCCTTTGCCTCCCGAGTGCTGGGATTAAGATGTGCGCCACCACCAACCAGCAGAATTAAAGGTCTTAACCAGCCATGAGATTTCAGTTAACTCACCATGTGCTTTGTAAGGCCGCGGTTCACTGTGACGATATTCTTAGCCAGGTGCTGCATAACAGGCAAAAGAGATTCTTCAGTGTAGGACAGGTAGTGCTGCAGAGTCGGTGTCTAAGACAACAAAAACACGGTTTGAGACAGGGTTTCTCTGTAGCTTGAGCCTGTCCTGGAACTAGCTCTTGTAGACCAGTCTGTCGTTGAACTCACAGAGATCTGCCTGCCTCTGCCTCCAGAATGCTGGGATTAAAGGTGTGCGCTACCATTGTCCAGCCAAAAACACGTTAAAACACCAGTCATTCATAAAACTTTCCAGAGTCCGGCAGGGGGATAGTGCATGGTAATCACAGCTGAAATCTAAGTCATCTCTTTGCCCAGGTATGTTTCTGCAAAGAGCCTGTGCTCTAAATCTCTAAACCACAGCATTGTAGCTGCTGGTTTCTCTACCCCAAGGTCAGGACAGCATCTGGTACATAACAATGTGAATGGGTTTTAGACCACTTGGTTTAGCTTCCGTGTGTGCAAGGATTTTAAGCAGACTCCAAAAGGGTGTTATCCTAAGAGGAAAGCTGAAGAAATGGAAGCCTTCACGTCACATTCCTGTTTAGGCGCAGAAGCGTCTTAAGGTGTGCATTCAAAGGCCATTTACAATCGAAAGCTTGGGTTTTGGAAAGACAGCTTACCCATTCACCGTTGTCAAGGATCTTCAGTGCTAAGCAAAAAGCTCCAGCTGCAATTTGAGAAGGAGGAAAGTGCACCATGTCGTAGTCCAGCATTGTGAGCTCCATGAGGTATTTGGCCAAAGTATGTTGTTCAACATCAACCTGGAACAGAGCCACATGCTGAGCCTCTCTGGCAGAGCTTTACTTCAGCAGTCACTTACAAAGCAAGGCCTATCTGTGACTACACACTCTCTGTACCATCTGTGATGGCACACTCTCAAATGCAAAGGCCCACAGAAGGTCTTAGGAGTAAGCGACCTTGGGCTGGAGAGATGGCTCAGAGGTTAAGAGAACTGACTGCTGTTCTGAGTCCTGAGTTCAATTCCCAGCAACCACATGATGGCTCACACCCATCTACAATGAGATCTGGTGCCCAGAACACTATATACATAATAGATTAAAAAGAGTAAGCAACCAAACAATACAGAGGTTGATTATAAATAGTAACAGCCATATCCTTCTTCCATGTAGTTAGCCACTTATCTAAGTCAGCATCTGTATTATCTAATGTGGCAAAGCAAAAATTTCAAGTAATCTGTACCTCTCCAATTTTAGATGCTCTACGGAGGAAGTGCAGAGGCAGAGGGCGACCCAAACTGAAGTTTAGAACTCTCAGAATCTTCATTTCCATCTGTCTGATTTGGTGCTTGGTGTAAGTATTGTTAGTCACAAAAGCAAAGTCACCTATTTCTGGAGGGTACATTTCTTCATATTTACTTGCAATAAACATAGCAGTCACACCAACCAGCTGCAGCATCTTCTTGGGCACACAATTATCCTGTATTGGAATGTTAATGAACAATATGGACTCGAACATCAACTGGCCACACCTCATCTCCCTGGAAAGCTATTTGTTTCAGGCTCAGTGGTTAAGGTACCTAACCAGCATGCCTGGTACCTGGGTTCAACTGCCAGTGTCCACTTCCCACCCCGCAAGGCTCTCACAGAACTCAGGCATGGAGAACTCGCAATTACTGAATTATACACACCTGCATGAACCGGTCAATAATGGAAACAGTCATGTACATGGTCTCCTGTAGCAGCCTAAATTTCATCTGAACCTGGATCAGCCAGTCAATTAGGATTGCTCTCATGTTTCCAGTGACTTCACGGCCCAGTAAGTATTTTGGTCTAACTGACTGTTCTTCCTGCAAAAGAAAATGTCGGTTATCCTAGAAGCACCACTCTATGTACCATTTATGACAACAAAGACCAGTTAATTAACATAAAACAGCTCTGGGCAAAACTTCACTAAGAAAGTAAGGATTAGAAGAGTGTGACAGACTTTCCATATTTTGAAGATACTGTGACATTCAATTAGCCAGTGGTACTGCAGCCCACATCTTTGCACCTGTCGTCAGTTCCTACCAATATAGATTTGATTCATCTTCATTCAAAGTTAGTACTATAGCTGGATGGTGGTGGCACACGCCTTTAATCCCAGCACTTGGGAGGCAGAAACAGGCAGATCTGTGAGTTCGAGGCCCAGCCTGGTCTACACAGAGCTAGTTCCAGGATAGGTTCCAAAGCTACAGAGAAACCCTGTCTCAAAAAAAAAAAAAAATACAAAAAACAAAACCAAAAAAAAGACTGGTACTATAGAACCTAAGTTTTGTGATATAGAAAAAAATAATCGTGAAAGTTTTAGATCAGCTAGAATCTTGCTCTAAGTTATAAATTCAAATCACCAACATAGCATAAATAAGGCATCAAGAACAACTATGTTCAACTGCCAAAGTCAATTCTGCAGTTAGAAAACAAATATAAAACAAAACCTTTTAGTATTAACAAGAATTAACAGACAGCATGCCTGGACAGGTATCTTACTGCAGACTCCCTTAGAAAATAGATGTCAAAAGGAATGGGAGCCAAGAAGACGGCTTTAATGGGTAAAGTGCTGACGTCAAGGCGGAAGGAGAACCAACTGTTGACCTCCACATAAGCACAGCCACAACCGCCCTGTCACAAGGACAAGAGACTGGATAGACCAATGGTAACTCGAGAAGACAATGCTGGGGATACAATTCAGGGCTTAAGCACCCACTTAGCACGCCCAAGGTCCTGTACTTTGTTCCTAGGCTTCGGGGTGGCAATGTGATAAAGCTACATTAGAAGAACTGTCTTGTTTAAAGAGGTGAAAGGGTAATGCCATTAAGTTTTCCAAGCAGCCAAAATTGACAAAACAACTTGAATTTTTTTGAGTGTGCTCCTTTTGGACGCATGAAATAGTTTCCCTGCCAAGCACACTGATAAACACACCTTGTGTTGGGACAGCTATAGCCCTTTAACATCTTCATCAACCTCCTCCTCAAACTCACCTGTGATGTGTCTGCATCGTAGTAGCTCCCCAACACAGAAATAATGTATTCGTATGACAAGTCCACTTCATGGACTTAATGACTATTTCTACTGTTTCAAAACAGAATTTCAAGTGTTATCTATTGTGAAGAAATGTCAAGTGTGTTGATAAAAATATCTAATTGCTGAATTGATGATGTACAACTTTTTTTGGTTTTGTTTTTCCAGACAGGGTTCCTGTCCTGGAACTAGCTCTTGTAGACCACGCTGGCCTCGTACTCAGAGATCCGCCTGCCTCTGCCTCCCAAGTGCTGGGATTAAAGGCGTGTGCCACCAGCACCCAGCAAAAATTTCTTATATACATTAATAGGCCAGACTAAAAGTAGTCAATGAAAACTGCTATAGGTAGGTAACCAAAAGTGATGACACCCCCAAACTCTACTAGAGTTACATAGAGACTGTAGTATTTTCAGGAGGGGCCGGAAAGACAGCTCTGTCATTAGGTGGGTACTTCTCTTTTTGTTTTTTCAAGACAGAGTTTCTCTGTGTAGCTTTGGAGCCTGTCCTGTAGACCAGGCGAGTTCTTGAACTCAGAGATCCACCTGCCTCTGCCTCCCAAATGCTGGGATTAAAGGCTTAAAGGCGAGCACCCCCACCCACCTGGGTACTGCTCTTGTAAAAGGACAAGAGTTTCTTTCCCATCTGTTCACAATTAATGCAAGTCAGCTCCAGGAGGAATTTGCTGCCTCTGACCTCCAAGGGCATGCATTTGCATGAGCATACATGTGTGTGCGCGTGCGTGTACACACACACACACACACACTCTTTACTTTTTCAAGACAGGTTTCTCTGTGTGGGCCCTAGATGGCCTGGAACTCACTCTCAAACTCAGAGGCCAGCATGCCTCTGCCTCCCAAATGCTGGGATTAAAGGCAGGTCACCAATGCCTGGTTGGCGTACAACTTTTTGAGGCCAGCCTGGTCTACAGAGCCAGTTCCAGGACAGCCAGGGCACACAGGGAAATCTGGTCTAAAAAAAAAAAGAAAGAAAGAAAACAGTTTTTAATAAACCTAGCTGCATTTAGTAAAAGCAGACTTTAACAACAATACTGACCTCCAGTTGTCTGAGATAAGCATATATGTCTTTCACATATTCACTACAGAGGTTTGGGTCAGCTCCATCATCTGCATCCACATCACTCACGGCAAGAATTACATCAGAGAAAGCCTGACACAAATATTCTTCTGCAGGGGCACATCCAGATGTTTCCATTGGGCTTGGAGAGGGATTATCAACCTTAAAAAGGAGAGACTCCATGAAACAAAGAGAACTTGCTATAGTCTGGGAAGGAAAGTCAGTATTGGTATCCTCAATCCCAAGAAATCATTCTAAATAAATGTAATTCATTTCACTAAAGGAAAAAGCATTATTAAAAGTATATACTGAGCCGGGCGATGGTGGCGCACGCCTTTAATCCCAGCACTCGGGAGGCAGAGGCAGGCGGATCTCTGTGAGTTCGAGACCAGCCTGGTCTACAGAGCTAGTTCCAGGACAGGCTCCAAAGCCAGAGAAACCCTGTCTCGAAAAAAACCAAAAAAAAAAAAAAAAGTATATACTGGGCAGGAGAGATAGCTTAGCTGTAAAGAGCACTTGATTTTTTGCCAAGGGCGTCCTGTTTTTATGCAGGACCAGGTTGACTCACAATTCCAGCTCCAGGATGATGCCCTCTTCTGGCCTCCTTGAGCACTGAATTCAAGTGCAAACCCCTGCTCTGCCCATGAAAAGTAAATCTTAAAAAAGACATTCCAGAGCCAGGCATGGTGATATATGCCTTTAATCTGGGCACGTGGGAGGCAGTTCTCTGTGACCTGAAGACAGCCTGGTCTCCATAGCAAACTGCACGTCAGTCAGGTATGGATAGTGAGATCTGGATTCATTCAAAGTAAAAATCCCAATTTAAACTAAGCCAGTTTAAAACAGGAAGAACTGGGCAAGATGGGTAAATGTGTCTGTTTGCCAAGATGGGTAAACGTGTCTGTTTGCCAAGCTTAACAACTTGAATCAACCCCCAGGCCCCGTGTGGTGGAAAAGCTGACTTAAAAGGCATCTTCTGACCTCTGCAAGTGTGCACTCACACAAAACATAATGGAAAAAACTTTTTGGTTTTTGTTTTTTGAGAGCGAGGGTTTGGGGCTATAGATGGCTCACAATTAGGGAGCCCTTGTTGCTCCACCATGAGGACCAGAATTCAGAACCTAGCACCCACATTGGGCGGCTCCAGCTCCAAGGGACCCTCTTCTGGCCTAATACAGACACACACACACACACACATAAAGGAAGTCAAAGGAAAAACTCCTAACAGACAGCGCTACAATCCCAGTCAAAACTTCATTTTTAGGCCTAAAGTACTAACCCATCATTTTTCCCCTTTGGACCTTGCTAGACAACCAGGCTGACCTTGAACTCAGAGATCACCAGCCTCTGCTCCAGAGTGCAGGGATTAGAGGCTGCACCACCACACACCCTATTTAACTCATCTTATTTTCTGTCTGAAAAAAATTTACTCTTTTAACAGATTTATTAATTTAGTGGCCATATTAGAGAGTACAAGTTTCATGAGCACATCTCTGCTTCATTCTGTTAATTCAGACAGAGTTGGACTTACAGCACTCTAACAAAAACCTTTGCTTCAGGAAACTACACATAAAGCAATGAAAAGATCTGCCCCGTTTGCTTCATCCTAGCACCGGAGGTTAGGGCAGAAGAATCTCAAGTTTAAGGGCAGCGACGGCTACACAGAGACACAACAGAGAAAAATGATGGTGCCCACCTTTGACCCCAGATCTCAGGAGGCAATCAAACCTCCAAGTTCCAGGCCCTCCAGCAGCAGTGAGACCCTGTCTACACAAAACAAAAGCACCTTTATCCGCCACCATCTTAATTATAGCTAATACCTACTCCAGAGTGTGTTAGTGCACAGTAAAGGCTTTTGATAAGCACTCAATAAATATTAGATACTTAAATGCTGCCGTGTGTATCAGAGAGAAATGAGTCAGAGAAGAAATGAGACATTTTAAAAATGCTATGTTTACCAAAATAGGTTCAGGAGAAAGCTTTTCTTCCATAACAGGTTCAGGCTCAGTAATTTCCACCTCTGGCTCACTCACAGGAACCTTCTCCAGAAGTTTTGGTGGGATTTTGGCTGAAACTTTCCCAGTAACTGAAGTTTTTAGTTCCTGTAGACAGAATGGAGAAAACAGAAGGTTTTCCCAAGGGTGACAGCTGAAAGTCAGGCTCTTTCAGGAAAGCTGGGCCAGGAAGACAGTTACCTTTTTCAGAGGCAGTCTGGCCTGTGCCTGTTCGCCGACTTTGTTACCAATATCTCCGAGAGCGGTTCTTGGTCTCAGCCCGGGCTTGGAGGCTGCAGCAATTGCCACAGGCACACGCTTGGCGCCTGCCATGCTGACCTTGGCCTTATTTTCCGTGTTAAGTTTCGTGCTCTGAAAAAAAGTTAAAAAAATCACTTGAGAGCGGATTCATGGCGGCTCCAGGAAATCAAGCGTTAATTAAGGACAGACTGAGGCTCCCTGAGGGAAAGCCAGGATTCTAGGGTCAAGCCTCGGGCCGTGCCACGCCGAGTTTCCACCCGGATTTTTAACACTCACCTACTACCCAACTTCCTCTTATGTCCTATACCATCCTAAAGACCGTGAATTTACAACGGAAAGAAAAAAACCACAAAAGCCTCAGCTGTAGATAGCACTCTGGGAAAGCAAAGTGCTCGCTCTGGGGCCTTCATCACTAAAGTACACCGTGCATTCCTCCCAGTCCTTATGCCCAGATAGGTTCAGAGATCTTTTCCACCATCCAGCCGATCCTCCGCTCCCCCACCTCGCCCGGGACCCACCGGGACCCCCCTCCCTCGCCTGACCGCCGCGGGAGAAGACCGCGCCGACGATCGCAGCCCCCGCCCGGCTCACCCTAGTGACCCTGAGCGCCATGGCTCCTCCTGTAGAAGAGGCTCAGCGACCAGCAGCAAAGAGCCCACTTCTGGCTAGCCAAAGGCAGACACCAACAGCCGTTCCTCCGCAGCAAGCCGAGAGGAGTCTGCCCGGCCTGGGTTTAAACCCCGGGCCGCTCGCTCCTCATTGGTCCGTTCGTGGCACTCGCTCTCTTCCCATTGGCGCTGCGAGTTCCCGCAGAATGCGTTTCCTGGGCGATCCCGCGACCACATTCGGCGGGGGCGGGGGCGGGGCCAGAGCCACGCTCGACCCCCGCAGCCCGGTCCACCCCGCGCGAGCTCAGGCTCGGCGCCTGCGCACTCCCTGCTGTGCGGCCACCTGCCTTAGGTAGGCATGGCGTGCAATTGCCCACTTGTGTGCAGTCTACTTGTGTGCAGTCTATGCTAGCCTAGGAGACGCCCTACTATTGTTTCTTACCCTTCTATATTCCCAGTACTCGTGAGGCAGAGGCAGGAGAATGTGAGTTCGAGGCCAGGCTAGTTTACAGAGAGAATCCCAGGACAGCTAGGGCTACACAGAGAAATCTTACTTCCAAAAACCAAAAAGACGCCGGGCGGTGGTAGCACTGGCCTATAATCCCAGCACTCGGGAGGCAGAGGCAGGTGGATCTTTGTGAGTTCGGGGCCAGCCTGGTCTACAAGAGCTAGTTTGAGGACAGACTCCAAAGCTACAGAGAAGAAAAAAAAAGAAAAACCAAAAAGAAAAAGATTGTTCCAACAGCTGTCTGGGATAGATATTTGAGAGTTACAGCATGAAGTTATACCACACATATACATAGTAAATAGTTGTTATAATTAAACAAATTAAAATATCAATCGCCCTCGCAGTTTCTGCCCCAGTGGTAAAAGAAAATGTACCTTCTGCTCAATTTTGCTGTAAGCTTACAATTATTTCAAAAATAAGTAAATAATGGGGCTAGGGAGAAGGATCAGAGGTTAAGAGCACTGGCTGCTCTTCCAGAGGTCCTGAGTTCAATTCCCAGCAACCATATGGTGGCTCACAACCATCTGTAATTTGATCTGGTTCCCTCTTCTGGCATGCAGACAGAACACTGTATAAATAATAATAAAAAAAAATAAGTAAATAAAAAATAAGTGAAATCTATTTGTTTACAGCCACTCAGGAGGAGGGGGGGGCGGATCTCTGTGAGTTCAAGGCCAGTCTGGTCTAGTTCCAGGACAGGCCCCGAAGCTAGAGAGAAACCCTGTCTCAAAAAACCAAAAAGAAGCCGGGCGGTGGTGGCGCACGCCTTTAATCCCAGCACTCAGGAGGCAGAGGCAGGCGGATCTCTGAGTTCAAGACCAGCCTGGTCTACAAGAGCTAGTTCCAGGACAGGCTCCAAAACCACAGAGAAACCCTGTCTCGAAAAAAAACAAAAACAAAAAAAAACAAAACAAAAAAACAAAAAGAAAATCTATTTCTTAGCCGGGCGGTGGTGGCGCATGCCAGGCAGGCAGATCTCTGTGAGTTCGAGACCAGCCTGGTCTACAGAGCTAGTTCCAGGACAGGCTCCAAAGCCACAGAGAAACCCTGCCTCGAAAACCCAAAAAAAAAAAAAAATCAGAAAATCTACTTCTTTAAGAGGAATTCCTAATGCAACTCTCCATTCTTTTACCTTATGCTCTTTATTAACTTCATAAACTTCAGTTGTTTTTTCTTCCACCTTAGTTTTCAGTAACCCTAATGAGTCTTCATTTATTTTTGACTAGGATCTCAAGCACGGCTTGAGCTGAGAATGCATTTAAATCTCCAATTCTCCCTCCACCTCCTCAGGGTGGGGATAGCAAGTGTACACCACAGCACCGACTTTACATCACACTGGAGACTGAAGCTAGGCTTTCCAGCATGTGGGGTAAACACTGCCAGTGGAGTTGTATCCCCAGCCCTCTAGAAATCCTTGCTATACAAATTAATATATTCCTACCACACTCCTCTCTCTGTGTGTGCGCACAAAAGCTTGGTTTGCTTTGAGACAAGTCTTATAGCTCACACTGGCTTGGAAGACTATGTGTCTGAGGCTGGCCTTGGAATTTGTAGCAAACTCCACCTCAATTTCCTGAATGTTGGGATTAAAGGCGTGTTCCACCAAGGGCCTAGCAACTGGGAGTTGTGGCAATGCTTTTTCTCTGTTTTGTGTGTGGCTCACTGAGTTGAATTAGGGTTGATTGCATAGCATGGGGAAGGTGTTATTTACTAACGCATAGGCAACTTTTCAGCGGCTACATCACAACCTCCTCTCTCCCAGCGACCATTAACTGCCAATAGTCCCATAGGCGCCCGCGTGGATGGTTGTGGGTCCAGCGGATCAAACCCAGGTTGTTATGCTTGGTGGTAGGTGTCTTCTTCCACTGGCCTATCTACTGGCTGCCCCTTTCTTTTGAAACAGCTCTGACTGGCCTGACTATACCCTGTTGTGTAGATCAGACTAGACTCAAATTTACTGCAATCCTCCTGCCTCTGCCTCCCGAGTACTGGGATTAGTATTCATGGCTGCACGCATGTCATTTCCCATGTCCGTGCAACAAACAAGAGTTTCCCCTGTTGTTTCACATCCTTGTCAACTGATATTAAAGTTTTCAACTTTAGCTATTGTGCGAGTGTGTAGTGCTTTGACTGTGTGTGTGGTGCTGCGGATGGACTCCAGTCAGATTAAGTCACTCACCAAAAAGGAAAAAAAAAAACCTTATTGAGTTGTTCTTTGCAAATTTCATGAATAAAGCAATTTTGATTATTATGGCCCCTTACCCTCTCTGCTGTCCCTCCGGTCTTAATCACCCACCCCATCCTGCTCCCTGCAAGCCTTGACTTTTTTGTGTTTTTTTTTTTTTTTTTTGTTGGTTTTGTTTTGAAAGGCCTACTGAGTTTAAACCAGGTGTGGTGGCAAACACTTTTAATCCCAGTACTTGGGAGGCAGAGGCAAGCGTTTCTCTAAGAGTTTGAAGCCAGCCTGATCTACACAGAGAATTTCAGGCCAGTTAGGGCTATGTAGTGAGGCTCTATCTTAAAAAAGGAAGGAAGGAAGGAAGGAAGGAAGGAAGGAAGGAAGGAAGGAAGGAAGGAAGGAGAAAGAAAGAAAGACCTACTGAACTTATTCAGGATCATCTGTGTGACCATGAGTTTTCATTGGCGCCTGGTGGGCTCCTCGGCGGTACTCACCTGAAGACAATGACTGGCCCTCTCTTAGTGTCTAACAGTAGCTATCAACCCAAGATACGTTTTGTGCTTAAAAGCTCACCCTGAGAAAGACTCAGGGCTACACTGCGATCCTGAATTCCCAGTGTAGTCACCGGCCATCTGATTAAAGACTGTCTATTGGCTTAAACCTATGTTTGAGCTCCCTTCTCCAGTACAGACTCACGGTGAGTTTCCAGGGTCCATGCTGATTGGCTTAGGAGTGGTTAAAACTCCAGCTCCAGAAGCTCCAAAGCCCTCATCTAGCTTTTGCTACAACACACACACACACACGCTAAAAAAATCACAATAGCAAAAAGCTATATTTTATTATATTTCACTGAGAATATACTTCCATACACAGACCTACCAATACACATAATTAAAAATAAATGAGTCCAAAAACAGTAAAACGCTGGAATCTGAAGAGATGTCTCTGGTTAGGAGCATATACCACTTTTTCAGAGAACCTGAGTTTGGTTTCCAGCACCCCTGTCCAGTAGCTCACAGCCTCGTGAAACTCCAGCTCCAGGGGATCCAATGCCTTCCTTGTGGCTTTATGCCTCATCCCTCCACATACCAACACAATACACACACACATTCACATAATTAAAAAGAAAATAAATCTATGACCCCCCCTCTCTCACACACACATACTCCAAGAAATAGTAAATTTTTATACAAGATTTGGTTGTATCAAAACCAGATGCTGACCCTGAACTGTGACCCTTAGTTATGCTGATGATAGCAGTCACTGTGGTCTGTTTATGACAACAGACATTTATTTGTTTACTTATTTTTAGACAGAGTCTCTATGTATCCCTGGCTATCCTGGAACTCTCTATGTAGATCAGACTGGCATCGAACTCACAGAGATCCTCCTGCCTCCTCCTCCTGAGTACTGGCTTTAAAGGTGAATGCCACCATGCCTGATTTGTCGACAGACTCTTAAATGCTTTTTGTTAGGCTAGTGCGATGGCTCAGTGAATAAAGGAGCTTGTTGCTAAGCCTGCTGACCTGAACCCACACAGGAGGAAAGAAAGAGCCGGCTCCTCTGACCTCCACATGTGTGCCGTGGCAAATGCACACACCCACACACATACCCTGCACCAAAATAAATAAAATACAAAAAATATAGGGGGCTGGAGAGATGGCTCAGTGGTTAAGAGCACTAGCTGCTCTTCCAGAGGTCCTGAGTTCGATTGCCAGCAACCACATGGTTGCTCACAACCATCTGTAATGAGGTCTGGCGCCCTCCTCTGGCGTGCGGGCATACATGGAAGCAGAATGTTGTGTACTTAATAAATAAATAAATCTTTAAAAAAATATAAAATTCCTGTTCAGCCACTGCATTCAGGGCTTTTATCTAGTCACATAACTTACAGAATGAATCTCTCTTTCTCTCTCTCTCTGAGGAAGGACTGGGGAAAGGCTGGCAGTAAGACCCTTAAGTATTTGATCAAGGTCCTTCCTCAGGGGAACTCAGCCAACCCTTTGTTCAAGGGGTTCAGGGACTGCAAACTGGCTCAAGTCTGGAAGCTGGTTAATGGACTGAGACTCCCTATTGCCATGATCCAATGCGGCCTTTCTTTCATTGGTTTGGGAGCTTTTCCTCTTATCACAAAAATTCAGTAGACTTCTTATCTACTTCATGCCTGGAAACATCCTGCTTGATTAGCCCACACGAGTCCTGCGGACTTAAAAATCACTCTGCCTGGGCTGACCAGTAGGAGTCAGGCCAGTACGGACCTTGTTTTGTCTAGCTGCTTGCCCTTTGCGATAACTTCAGTCACCTTGCCTTTGGCGATTCAGGGCAGCCACCTGGCCTCTGCTACTTCAAGGCCCAACTAAACCCATTGCATTTAATTAATCCAGTTCAGCTGCAGCGTCTCCAACCCTAAGGTCTGGGACAAGGAACGGCGCGACAACAGAGCTCTTCAAATGTGCTGGTGCTGTCCTCTTACCATTTTTTTGTCTTATAGAATTATGAAGGGCACGTCTTTTGGACCTTCCCGTTGTGGAGGATTGGGTTTTACACAGGGTACCCACCCACTGGAGCACTGCAGTTTCCCTGAGCCTTAAACTCCCTTCATCAACACTAAGCCAAGGGATATCAGGCACCTCCAACTCCTTTTCGGTAGGTCAGTTTTTTTTTTCTTTTTCTTTTTTGGTTTTTCTAAACAAGGTTTCTCTGTAGCTTTGGAGTCTGTCCTGGAACTCGCTCTGTAGACCGGCAGGCTGGCTTCAAACTCACCTGCTTCCCAGGTGCTGAGATTAAAGGCGTGCTCCACCACTAACCGGCAGTAGACCATCTTTTGACAAATGCTTCAACCAACCATTCAAACAAACTTTTGACAGCTTTTTAAAAAAAATTGTGTGTGCCAGGCGGTGGTGGTGCACGCCTTTAATCCCAGCACTCGGGAGGCAGAGGCAGGCGGATCTCTGTGAGTTCAAGACCAGCCTGGTATACAGAGCTAGTTCCAGGACAGGTTCCAAAGCTACAGAGAAACCCTGTCTTGAAAAACCAAAAAAAAAAAAAAAAAAAAAAAAAGTGTGAGCTTCCATATTAAGCCTAGAATCTCTACTCAGGTGGCCCGTATCAATCAACTCAGCCTGACCCAGTTTTCTGTTCCTTCCTCCATTATCCATACCCTTAAAACCCATTCCTACACATATTCCCCAGTCGTGTGCTTGAATGCTTTAGCAAACTCATGAAGCTCTTCAGTGGTGTATTATGCACCTCCCCACGGGCTACACTTTCTACCTCCTCTCTAGGAGCCTGCTTAGCTTTCAGTCTGGTTATAGGTCTAGAAGCCACTATTTGGGGGGTCCCTAGGGAGATCAGTATTGTCCGGCCTGGCATCCCCTTCAGATCCAGTCACTGCTGGTTTAGTAGACAACGAAGGATTAATTTCCTCAGTCAAAGGTGCAAAAGGCCATGTCTCAGGGGGTGAAGTGGGAGTTATATCTGCTGAGGGAGGCGAGATTACGCCAGGTGAGATACACTCTTGAGAATTCCCTACACTCCTGGTACCAATTTCTGTCCCACTCAGGGTTACTATTGCAGACATGAAGCACTGTGGCCCAAAGCAAGCTGGGGAGGAAGGGTTTGTTTGGCTGCCTCCTTCACATTTCAGTCTGTCGCTGGAGGAAGCCAGGACAGGAATGCAAGCAGGAGCTGCTACAGAGCAGGAGGGCTGCTTTCCAGCTCTGCTCAGTTTGCTTCCTTAGAGAAGCCCAGGATGGCACCGCCCACCAGGGGCTGGGCACTCCCCCATCAACCAGTAGTTAAGAACATGCTTTACTGCTGACTTTTTTTTTTTTTGACTTTTTGAAAATAGCTTAATTTCTATTTTGTAAACAGAACAGAGATAAACCCTTCAGAATGGATTGATTTAGTCTTTGGCTCAGAAGGTGTACCCTGAAAGCTACATAGTGTAGAAAATACATAGTGTTCTATGTAGTGAAAACAATCACAGCAATGAAGATGAGATGCAAAGAACTCAGGTATATGGTAAGAATTCCCATTGTCAGTGTGAAAAGCTCTTTGTTTATTTAACATAATATTTTTATTGATTTTTGGAAATTTCATACAATATACCCTGATCACATCCCTTCCCAGGGCTCCTCTCTATTTCTTTACCCTTGTGCATCCCCCTCGCCCCAATATAGCAAAAAAAAATACACCAAGTCCAATTTGTGTTGCTAGTATACTCACTGGAGCATGGTCAAATTTCCAGTGGCCAGCCCCTTAAAGATAACCGCCCCTCCCCGCCCCCGCGAGAGCCATCAATTGTGAAGAGCTACCCTTCAGTGTTGCTATCACATTCTTTTCTTCTGAGACAGTTTCTCTGTGTAGCCCTGGCTGTCCTGGAACTCGCTCTGTAGACCAAGCTGGCTTTGAACTAAGATCCACCTACCTTTGTTTCCAGAGTGCTGGGATTAAGGGCGTGCACCACCACCACCCCGCTGCCCTATAACAACTTTTTTTTAAGCAATTTTTTTCCTAATTATGTATAGTGTTCTGTCTGCATATATGCCTGCAGGCCAGAAGAGGGCACCAGACCTCATTATAGTGGTTGTAAGCCACCATGCAGTTGCTGGGAATTGAACTCAGGACCTCTGGAAGAGCAGTCACTGCTCTTAACCGCTGAGCCATCTCTCCAGCCCCCCATAACAACTTTTAAGGGCTTTCTTCAATGACTTCCTGTCTAGACTATTTTCGGGGTGGGTGGGTGAAAGGGAGGGGTTGTCATAGAAATCTTTGCTATCTCTCATTCTCAACTATGAGTCTACATGTTATATACCACCGCAGAAGATGCTCCCTTGTCTACAACAGCCAGCGGCAGCAGGGACCGTGGGCGTCCTATAGCCTCCCGAGGCAGCACAGAGGCAGACATTTCAGCCAGATCTACGGAGGCATTTTTCTCAATTGAGGTTCCCTCCTTTCCAGTTACTCCAGCTTGTGTCAAGTTGACATAAAACAACCCAGTACGCCAACCCTTGATCTAGCCAGCAGTATGGTGGGGAGGTACAGAACACGGGAGAATCAGGCGGCGTGGTGACATAATTTCCCCTTTCGTGTCTCAGGTTGCTTAGTTGAGACTTCCCCAATCCTTCCCTTTTCCTAAAAGCTCTTACATTCTGGGATTTCTTACACGTGCTCTTACTCAGGTCTTTGGGAGTCTGACTTAGCCGGAAGCTCTTGGTGGAGAATAGTCCCCGTGTTCTGGAGTCACCAGTGAGAACTATGGATGTTATCCTGGACACAGCGTCCAAGGTTGAACCATGAATGGCACACCACCAGTGCTCAGGAATGTCAAGTTCTGAGAAGCTTTGCACGTTGCTCTGTAACACAATAGCTCCTAACGCTATTGTAGCTAGGATAGCAAGATGAGGCTCTGGGTACCCACACAGACGCACTCAAATCGCACACGGCCTGCCACACAATGAGACAGGGAGTTTGAGGGCTCATGCCACTTCTAGAATGACAGTGAACACCTTTTCTACAGGCAACGAAGCCAACTGTCACCAGTCAAGAAATAGTCATTTTAGGAACCTCAGACCTGTGTCGTCTTTCTCGATCTGATGCTTCCCATGCTTTCCAGGTAGAGGACAAAAAAGCTTCATCTAAATCGTAACTAGGCTCTAAGTCTTGGCCCTAAAATTGGTTAAGCTACTGAACTGAATTGGTCCGCTGTCAAAGTGACCTCAAACTGCCTTTGGAATTATTGGTCCCTGGGAGGTGAACAAAGTCATATAAGACAGACTTTCAGACTAGAGTGCATTGGAAGAAAAGGAGACCCCTTACTCAGTAACTAGCTCTGTAGACCAGGTTGGCCTCAAACCCACAGAGATCCGCTTGCCTCTGCCTCCTGAGTGCTGGGATCAAAGGTGTGTACCTCCACTGCCCGGCTCCTGATAACGTTCTAATAGCACTTAAAGAAATGGTCCTTTTGTTTTCGTTTTTTTTTTTGATTTTCAAGACAGGGTTTCTCTGTAGCTTTTGGTTCCTGTCCTGGAACTAGCTCTTCTAGACCAGGCTGGCCTCAGAAATGGTCCTTTTGGAAACTGTCATGTTTGCCAGGACACGCATGGCTTTGGGGCTGACTGGAGGAGGTCACAGATAATGAATAAACAACAGGAACGTGTTCAGAAAAGCTGGGATCTGGTAGGATGTAGGCTCTTAGGGGGATGCACCTGCAGCAGCCAGAAAATTCAGCAGCTTTATTATATGCATCAGGATAAGGAGGCTAATATTGGTGGCGGTCCCTATAGAGGGGGAAGTCTCAGACTGTAGACACACTCTCAGAATCAATGGATCAGACCTGGCAGAAGACCTTGACATTCCAGACTCCAATCCAAGGAAGATAGATCTATCACTGAGTACTAGGATAAGGTCAACCCCAGGTATCAATATACCTTTTCAGGGTCACCTCTTTATATAACCCAGGAGATGGAGTCTTTCGTAAAATTCTCCCAGAGACCAGTATGACATTGGACCAGATTGTTTCAAATCCTGCTTGGTCAAGAAGCCAAGATGCAAACTCTGTCACCATGGGGTCACCTGTCCAGAGTTAAGAGTGTTCCATACCCAAAGCTCAAATACCTTTTTTGATTCTTTTGAAGACCTGCCTTTCTTTCCTCTCTTTTATGAAACCGTGGTGAAACCTATCTTTAAATATCTCCCTCAATAAGCAGCCAGAGTCTAGGGTATTTTTACTCACATTGAGTTATGAACCCCATGCTATTCTCTTACTCTAACATGGCTGGGCCCTACACTGGGTGGGATAATGTTCCTTCTCAACCTCACGTTCACTGCTGCCATACTTAGTAGTCTTGGAAATCACCCTATGGTGGCACTTCTAGCCACTGTGACTGTTCTTCTCTTACTTATAGACTCTTATTTTAAATCTGCCAAGCGTCGCCAGGCGATGGTAGCGCACGCCTTTAATCCCAGCACTCGGGAGGCAGAGGCAGGCGGATCTCTGTGAGTTCGAGACCAGCCTGGTCTACAGAGCTAGTTCCAGGACAGGCTCCAAAGCCACAGAGAAACCCTGTCTCGAAAAACAAAAAACAAAATCTGTCAAGCGTCTTTGACCCATCTCACTCAGCCTTCTTCTAGTGGGCAGATGGATGAGAAGGGTCTTGGGGTGTAAGATGCACACAAGACAGGATAGTCTACTTCAGAGATGCAAGACAACAGAAAGTAACATGACACAACTTAGTGTAAGTTCTTTGCCCTAATCAATTATTCATTTGCAAATACTACCAAAAATAAAAAAATTTATTTAATGGAGTGGTTAAATCATGTAATACATCAGGAACTATATTATAGTTCTCTATTCTCATTGTTTATCTCAAATCAGGGTTGAAATTTCTCCTGAATAATTTACATTTCAAGTGGAAATACAGTTTTTACTTAATATACTTAAGTTATAATTAGAAATCAGTTTTATATACAGAAAATTCATAAATATAGAATTTTATTCCCATTTTGTCCTTCAGATATGCAAAAAATTGACTAAAAACTTCCTCTGGGTCTTTGTAATAAACATGTAAATACATATTCACAGTGGGGATGCTTTTTGATAGAAAATAAATGCACAGAAGAAATTTGGTCTTTATCAGAATCCATCATTATGTGTCCATTTCTGAAGATGATGTGATATAATTACATCATGTTCATTCATATTTAAGAGTCTGATACACATAATTCAAACAGAGTAACAGTTTTCTTGTACAAATAATGCTTCATTCTGCATTTCAATTTTCTTTTAAAAGACTCCTTAATCCAACAGCAGGGAGCTTTAAAAGGCTTTGTACAGTTGTGTGCAACTTTCATGCTGATGTGACATTATACACACTGTCACTCAGCATCCACAGTCCATGCACACGGGCACACCTCACATGATGTAAGTACCATCTTTGCAGTATTTCATAGACTCCATCTGTTTTGTCATAGCCAGAACATCATTAAATCCAGTACTCAGGCCAGACATATGCTGAAAGTACGCCTCCTTTTCCACTTGGATTGTTAGGTTGTTTACTCCAGCATCTTTAAGTATTCCTGTAATCTGTTAAAAATTTCAGAAAATTAAAGAATTTAGAATAATGTAGTTAGTACAGTTTTGTTCTTCAGACAGGGTCCTGAGATGTAGCCCAGGCTGGCCTAGAACTCATGGAACTCTGCCTGCTTCTGTGTCCCTGAGTTCTGGGATAAAAGGTGAGTACCACCAGGTCCAGCAAGATTGATATTTTATGAGTAAATGGCTGGCTACTAAGCCCTATAGTGTATAGAATCTTATAAGTGAATTATCACAGACAAAAGTTACCTGCTGCACAATTCTTTGTTCCAGCACATCAGAGGTCACCTGTATATGAATTGTTCCTGCTATAATATTGGCAGAGTGGCGCCAAAAATGAGGGTCTCGGTATGATATTAATCCTTCAATTTTCTGTATCTGTGAAGTTAAGTAGAGAGGTGATATAAATGATTTTTATAAAATATATACAGATTATTTGATCTAGGAATCATTATGGTGAGGTCAAAGAAATAAAAAGATACAGTTTATAATAAGCTGTTCAAGACATAGAGAACATATTTCGCCTACTCTAAACATTGCCCGGGCATATTTACTTAACTATAGCTTCTTTACACTGATAATGTGCACGCACACACGCATACAGTCACAGAGATACCAGATTTAAAAGACAGCCTAGTTTTCAAGACAGAGGGTTGGCTAAATTGTCAACTACAGAAAACTGGCTAAATAAATGAAATATTGCATTGCCATTAATATATACATTTCTTCAATATGGTATTAAATGGAGAAAGCTAAAGTATTTGTTTTTGTTTTTCTTTGATGTATATGGGTGTTCTGTCTACATGTGTACGCACACTATGTGTGTGCATGGTGTTCAGAGGCCAGAAGAGGGTGTTGGATCCACTGGGAGCAGTCACGTGGATGCTGGGAACTGACGCTGGGTCCTCTGGAAGATAAGCCAGTGCTCCAACCTGCTGAGCCACTGCCAGCCCTCAAGTATTTTATGCAGTGAAACAACTTATAAAGTGTTGTCAAATTTCATCTCATTTTCTTTATATTTTGCTGTACTTCAAACTTCTCTGTAATGGGCATATGTGTTGTTGTTATTTAAAGATACAGTTTGTGTGTGTGAATGTTTTGCTTTCATGTATGTAAATACTCTGTGTGCAGTCTCATGAAGGTCACTGGATCCCCTGGGTTTACAGACAATCAAGACGCCATGTGGGTGCGGGGAACTGAACCTGGGTCTTCTGTAGGAGCAACAAGTGCTCTTAACTGTTGGAACATGGTCAGTGAATGGAGCAGCGCGAGGGGAATTCTAAGTGTTTATGGGTAAACTCCAAGAAAACCAGAGTCTTGTGAGCTCAATTTCTTTGAAAACACGAACTGTTCTTGGAATGCTTCTGTGCACCTCCCATGGGACCCGTGAGTGTTCTTCAGAGCACTCCTACACCTGGCTACTGTTATTTATCTAATATGCCTCTGCAAAAGCCCATGTTGTTGCCACATTCGGCTTGTCCTTGTGACTGGGACACTTTGCTCACGTGACTCCTAACTCTCAGAGTGTAAACTGAGGGTCTGAATACAGCTGCTATGTCATGAGACTGTCAGGCCACCTCATCTTTAGGCTCCGCCCTCCCAGGTTCACACTGCTAGCTGCCAACTAGAGAGGTAAACTGCAATTTATCCTTATGAGATATTTTTTAAAATAAAAAATACTGGCCGGGCGGTGGTGGCGCACGCCTTTAATCCCAGCACTTGGGAGGCAGAGGCAGGCGGATCTCTGTGAGTTCGAGACCAGCCTGGTCTACAAGAGCTAGTTCCAGGACAGGCTCCAAAACCACAGAGAAACCCTGTCTAGGAAAAAAAAAAGTACTTTTTAGAACTGAGGATGTTGTTAGTTGATGGAGGGCTTGCCTAACACGTACAAAGCCCTGGGTTCAGTCCCTCATACTGGAAAAAAAAATAGATGGTGGTGGAACATGCCTGTATTCCTAGCACTTGGGAAGCAGGCAACATGTGGAATTGAAGTCCAGACTGGGCTACACAAGACCCTATCTCAAAAAGTAAGCCAGCAATAAAATCTTTTAAAAGAAGTATGATATAGTATTCATTGATTATGAGAATGTGAGAAAACTTAAGTAACTCATTAAAATGAAAACTGTAATCCTAGCACTGGTGAGCCTGAGGAAGAACTGCCGCAAATTCGAGGCCACCCTAGGTTACTCAGTGAGTACCAGGCCAACCAGAGGAATGTAGCAAGACGCCATCTCAAAAAAAAGTGTAGGTACATACTATCAGTTTGTGAGCTAATTCTATAACTTTATAATCACAAAACAGGCTTCTACTAATTACTCAGTTAATTCTGTAAGTTTATTTTCTTGTTTATTCTCAAGTGCCTTTTTTTTAAAAATGTTTTTTATTTTATGTGCATTGGTGTTTTGCCTGCATGTATGTCTGTGTGAGGGTGTTGGATCCCTTAGAACTGGAGCTATAGTGCTCTTAACCGCTGAGCAATCTCTCCAGCCCCTTAAGCACTTTTTCAAATAAGTTTTTTATGTGCACACGTGTGTGTATGTGTATCTGTCTGTGGAGGTTAGTGAGGTTTTCCTTAAAAATACCATCAATCTTTAAAACAAGGCATCTTGCCGGGCCATGGTGGCACACGCCTTTAATCCCAGCACTCTAATCCCAGCACTCGGGAGGCGGAGGCAGGCGGATCTCTGTGAGTTCAAGGCCAGCCTGGTCTACAGAGCTAGTTCCAGGACAGGAACCAAAAGCTATGGAGAAATCCTGTCTCGAAAATCAAAAAAAAAACCAAAACCCAGGCATCTCACAGGCCTGGAGCTTATAAATCAGGCTATCCTGGTCCCCTGGGAGTACAGGTGACATTACATGCCTACCATCTTGACATGGGTTCTGGGGATTGAACTCAGATCCTCAGGGTTGTGAGGTGGGTACTTTATTGACTGAATCATAGCTTCGTGCCTTATTTTAAAATAATACTGAAAAGAGACCAAAAGAAACCAAAAACAAAATTCTAACGACAAAGAACTGAATAGAGATTAGAAAATTAACATCAGGGCTGGAGAGATGGCTCAGTGGTTAAGAACACTGGCTGCTCTTCCAGAGGACTCAAGTTCAATTCCCAGCAATCACATGTTGGCTCACAACCATTTGTAATGAGATTTGGTGCCCTCTTCTGACCTGCAGGCAGAACAATGTATACATAATACATTTAAAAAATCTTTTTTTAGCATCTTTGTCATACAGAATCTTATACTTATTCAGTTCTTGGTTTGTGTACTGTCTTGTCTTTTTCTCCCTTCCTTCTCCCTCTCCTGCCCATTCACCCCTGTACTCTGTCACTATAATATACATATTCTTAGCTCTTTTTATCTTCAGACAGTCTTACTTAAGTTGCCCAGGCTAGTCTTAAACTTCTGCTCATCTTTTTTTTTAATATTTATTATGTATACAATATTCTGTCTGTGTGTATGTCTGCAGGCCAGAAGAGGGCACCAGACCTCATTACAGATGGCTGTGAGCCACCATGTGGTTGCCGGGAATTGAACTCAGGACCTTCAGAAGAGCAGGCAATGCTCTTAACCACTGAGCCATCTCTCCAGCCCTTTTGCTCATCTTATCTTACTCTCCAGGGCAACTGAGATTACAGGTTTGAGCCACTAAGGCCAGATCTACTATATTTATGTTCTTTAAGATAAACTGTATTATATCAATTTATACCTTGCTTATTATTTGTTAAAACAATTACTCAACTTTAAGCACTATTTTTAAAGGATAAAGTAGTGAGGAAATTACCTTTTCTAAAGCAATATGTAGTTCCTTTTCATATTCAGGTGGTAGTCGCAGAAGTAAGACTTGACAGGCGTCTTTAATCAGTGGGATAACACTGAGAAATATTAACACAGCAATAAAAAGAGAACACAGGGGATCGGCAATAAACCATCCAAACTGCTCTATAAGAACTGTGGAAACAATCACACCAATGCTGCCCAGCGTGTCTGCCAGAACATGGAGAAATACACCTACAAATAAAATGTTAAGGACATGAGCAAGGACAGTTCATCTAACTGGCCTCTTTACAGCACTGCTGACACCTATCAGTGCCAGACCCCTTGTTAGTGGCTAAAGCACAGTTACTGTCAAGAAACCCAGAGTATAGACTCTGTAAGGACGCAGGCAATCCTGACACAGTATCTGTCTGGGAAGGCTCTACTGTGGAGTGGCTCAGGCCTTTAATCCCAGCACTCAAGAAGAAAACGTAAGGCAGGTCTCAGAGAGTTACAGGTCAGTTACACAGTAAGACTCTGCATTCAACATTAGCTCATTTTGTCTTTAAAATTTTGTAATTTTAAAGATTTTGTCTTTAAAAAAGTAATATAACTATCTAAAAAACGGAGCGCTTTTAGTGCCAGGCAGTGGTGGCACATAGTTTCAATCAGCACTTGGGCAGAGGCTGGTGGATCTCTTAAGTTTGAGGTCAGTATGATCCACATAGTGAGTTCTAGAACAGCCAGGGCTACGCAGAGAAACCCTGTCTCATTCCCCCCACCCTTACAAAACCCACCGAACAACCAAATACAAAACATGCCTTGATGCATGTGTGGTGGTTAGATGCAATTTTGTGGAATTGGTTTTCTCCTTCCACCTTTACATGGATTCTAGGATTACATTTTGGCCAACGGCATCACTGATCAGTAAGAGCCTTTACCCACCAAGTCACTCTGTACCAGTTCCCTTAAGCTAAGTTTTTTTTATTTTTTAAAAGACAGGGTTTCTTTGTGTAGATGTGGCTGTCCCGGAACTCACTCTGTAGACCAGAGGCAGAGGCAGGCGGATCTCTGGGAGTTCGAGGCCAGCCTGGTATACAAGAGCTAGTTCTGGGACAGGCACCAAAGCTACAGAGAAACCCTGTCTTGAAAAACCAAAAAAAACCTGAATAAACCAGGCTTATGCCTTTAATTCTAGCATTTGGGAAGGAGAGGAAAGCCAGCCTAGTCTACAGAGCGAGTTCCAGGACAGCCAAGGCTACTCAGAGAAACTCTGTCTCCATAAACAAAACAAGCAAAAAAAAAAAAAAAAAAAAAAAGAGATGGCTCAGTGGTTAAGAGCATTGACTGTTCTTCCAGAGGACCCGAGTTCAATTCCCAGCAACCACATGGTGGCTCACAACCATCTGTAATTAGATCTAGCGCCCTCTTCTGGCCTGCAGGCATACAGGGAGGAAGAATGTTGTATACATAATAAATAAAATAAAATCTTAAAAAAAGAAAAAAAAAAAAAACCCAACAAAATCCTGAGTAATAATTGTACCAGAATTTCAGAAGACAGTTCATGAACAGAGTCGTGTGAGAATTCTGAGTGCTTGTGAGAAAACTCCAAGAAAACAAAAGACAAAAGTCTTATGACCTCAGTTTCTTCAAAACACAGAATTGTTTTTTGAAAGATGTTTTGTGCTCCTCCCAGGTATAGCAGATGGGGTGAGATACAGCTTGAACTCATGAGAACTTTACTCGTGACCTTTCTTAACCCTGCTGCGGGAGCTCCTCCTGCTTCTTCAGCCAATAGTCGCTGAGATACCAGCCCACTGGGGCGTGGTCTCTCTCTTTAAAAATAACCCTTTGAATCCAAACTGGCGTGGGACTGTTTCACGCATTATCCTCCCACGTTGGGCGCCATTCTGTAACATGAGGGCTGCCTTGTTGGAGTTTCTGCCCAGTTCCCACATCCAGCAAGCCCCCAAAGAAAATCACACAGAGATCTCCATAAGTTATAAAACTTATTGGCCCATTAGCTCAGGCTTCTTGTTAACTCTTGTAGCTTATATTAATTCATTATTCTTATCTATGTTAGCCACATGGCTTGGTACCTTTTTCAGGGGGCAGGTCACACCCTGCTTCTTCGGTGATCTGGGCAGGAATGGGGAGAAAAGGGCTTTCTCCTTCCCAGCATTTTCCTGTTCTCATCACCCTGCCTCTACTTCCTGTCTGGTTGATCCACCTATACTTCCTGCCTGGCCAATCAGCGTTTATTTAAAATATGATTGACAAAATACAGACAATTCTCCCACACCAAACCCTCAGAGTACAAGGCTCTAAATAAAGACAGCTATTTCATGAGATTTTAGTCTGCTTCATTACTGGCTCCATTTTCCCAGGTCCCACCATCTCTAGAATGGTAACACCAGCAGGCCAATATTTAATAAAAACAAGTAAGAACATCAATTCAGGAGACAGGACTTCCTAAGAACTCACCCCTCATGTTAGCATTCATGCCTCCACCCGTGAAGCCGTGACTGTGACCGTGATCACCATGTCCATGATTATGGTGAGAGTGGCCTTGATCGGATGAGTGGCAGTGTCCATGAGAAGTTCCATGGCCATGGCTATGGGCATGGCTAAAGGCACAGATCCCAATAAGGTTTACAATCAGTCCTCCAATGGAGACTGGCTAGCAGAAAGGAGACAGGCAAAACTTTAATTTGAAACTTAGAAAACAAAGTTGCTATTTAGAAGCTATTACATGGCTGTATACTTTTCCTATGTACAGCTTAAGAACTTCACAGTAAATGTCACTAAGTTCCCCAAGCAAAAAATTTTGGATCATTTTAACTTTCAAAAACCAGAAAAAATTGGTACACATATTTGAATTTACTCTAATGTGATCAAGAATGGCAAATTCTGGCAGTACATGGTGGCGCACACTTTTAATCCCAGTACTCAGGAAGCAGAGGTAGGTGGATCTCTGTTGAGTTCTAGGTGAGCCAGGGCTACATTGTGAGACCCTGTCTCAAAACAGATGGGCACATCATTGGTTCAACTGTACAAGCAAACCAAAACTCTAAACTGCTTTCAGTGATTTGAGAATTAAGTGTCATTTTCCTACTTATAGGTCAGGGGGGAGATGGTTCTGCAGTTAGGAGCACTGGCTGCTCTTCCAGAGGACCCAGATTTGAGTCCCACCACCTACATGGTAGCTCACAACCATTTACAACTCCAGTTCCAGGGGATCCCACGACTTCTGTAGCCTGTTACATGGTATACAGACATACATGTAGGCAAAATACACATAATTAAAAGACTCAAGTGCCAGCATTAAAAAGTTAGTGATATATAACTCAAGGCCTAAGAGTACACCTTAAGTTGTGGAGGAATGCAACCCCAAGTCAGAGAGCCTGAGAAACTGTGAGATGCAGAGCGGCTCAACAGAAAGCATCCCAACAGAAGAGACATGCCATCTACAGAAACAACACGCATAAGGACTGGGGTACAGGAAGAACTAAAATTGTTATAATAGTTATGTAATCTATTGGGTAAAACATGTACAAGTTTTATTTTTCTGATTTTATCTCTAACATTGTACAAATGCCTTCAGGTATCTAAAAATACAATCTTTTTTTTTTTTTTTTGGTTTTTCGAGACAGGGTTTCTCTGTAGCTTTGGAGCCTGTCCTGGAACTATCTGGTCTTGAACTCAGATCTGCTGGCCTCTGCCTCCTGAGAGCAGGGACTAAAGGCATGTGCCACCACTGCCCGGCTGGGGTGTATGTTTTAAGACCTCAATGTATGCCTGAGGATGATACCAAATCCACCCACATATGCTGCGTTTTGTTCTATACATACATACCTATGATAAAGTATAAGTCAGGCACAGTAAGAGACTAATAACAACAGAGATAAAACAGAACCATGATAATGCAATGTGATAAAACAGAGTCCTCTGAACTATCTCTGAAGTGCTGAGATTAAAGGTATACATCACTATAGCTTGTTTAAAAATGACTTAAAACTTCAGATTTATTTAAGAAACTTTTTTTTTAATACACCATGGTAAAATTGTTACCAAGACCACAGGAAATGAAACAGTACACGAGGAGAACAATGTACCAGAATGGAAATCATGTTGACTTGACAAAGTCAGAACTGCCCTAGGTCAGTCGACCCTTGGTGGAAGAGCATGAGACGAGCAGGAGCTCAAAGAGGAAAGAGAAATACTTACTGTCAACATGTTTGTGTCTAGTTCCGGAGGATCAATCAATCTAGTCACTGATTCCATAAACACAAAAAAAGCTATGACTATCAGGAAAAGTCCATTAATAAACCCAGAGAGAATTTCTATCCGGCCATACCTAAAAACACAGAGTACTTTTTAGAAAGGAAAAACAAGTACTTTAAAAATATAAACATTATAAACTTATAATAAGTGAGGAAACAAGTTCAGGCTTTCACACTACTAAGTAAATAATATAAAATTATCAAAATTTGAAAATATTATTTATGTTCAAAAGTCATCCCAAATACATATTTATTGGAATTTTGTATATATACAGCCCTTCTTACAGAAAGCCTTGTCTAGTTTTGTAGCAACAAATCATCTCTCTCTAAACTTCTGATGTGTCCCGTATCTCTCACGGCACACATTCTGTTCTCTACCAAAACTATTGTGTTTTGGTTCATCCTCTTTTCACTGGGTCTGGAGAGACTGCTCAGAAGTTATGAGCACTTCTTGATGCTTTTGCAGAGAACCCAAGTTTGAGTCCCTGCAACTACACAGCAGTTGTAACTGTCTAACTCCAGTCCCAAGTCATCTGACTGTCTCTTCTGGCCAGTGTGGGCATTAGGTATGCATATGGTACATACATATAAGCAGCCAACACATACAACACACTCAAACATACACAGACACACACACACACAAGAATTCCAAAATATAAACAATCACTAAGGGGTATGTTTATTTAAATAGGTTTCTTTCTTTTTGGTTTTATGAGACATGCTTCTCTTTCTAACAGCGTGTACCACTACTGCCTAGCTAGAGTAAGTCTTACTAAAACAACTTGCATGCAAAAGAGATTTGACATTTGTTTAATTATTGTCATAATGTGAGGATATTTTCATATAGTCACTTCAAATTTTAAATACTTTTTAACAAAAAGATGCCAATGAGCCGGGCGATGGTGGCGCACGCCTTTAATCCCAGCACTCGGGAGGCAGAGGCAGGCGGATCTCTGTGAGTTCGAGACCAGCCTGGTCTACAGAGCTAGTTCCAGGACAGGCTCCAAAGCCACAGAGAAACCCTGTCTCGAAAGAAAAAAAAAAAAAAAAAACAAAAAGATGCCAATGGTCATGAATATTTCATGCCCTCAAAGAAACATGATGAACAAAACCACAAATGATTTAGGTGGCATTTCTTCTCTTTGCTTCTAAACAGATGTGTTAGGAAGAATAATGTTGAGCTGACTGCCAGTCAGTATTAGTCAATGTGTAGCTCTTATTCCCCATTAACTTGAAATGAAATAAAAGTGAAGATTTGGCATTATCTCTATGGGATGTAATGTATTTTGTTTAAAGAAACTGAGTGCCTTGATAGCATACCTACCCATAGGAGAAAATCCGGGTTGCTTTCCATCGACTCATCAGGGCAGCAAAGAGTCCCATGACCAAAGCTGAACAATCAAAGAGCATGTGGAATCCATCTGAGATCAGGCCTAGACTATTGGTTAATACGCCATAGAACAGCTCCACAAATGTAAAAAGCTAAAAAGGTTTCAAACATTACAGGAGGAGCATGTTGAGAATAAATTACAGTAAAGAACAATTAACTTTAATCATAAGAATTTAACCTTTAATTACCCAAACTGTCTTTGAAGATGTGTTTCAAACTCTACCTGACACTTAACCTGGAAACCTGGAAACTGTATTTCATAAGATCATAAAGAACTAAGCTATCAGACATAACCATTTTATAACTAGAAGGCACTGTTCGATCTGTGTATCTGTGGGCAAGGTTTAAAACGTCAGTATCAGCAGTGTGCACTGACATCCTACTAAAGAGGCAACTCCACCTCTTACAAGCTACGGGAGAAGTAGTTTAAAACAGCATACCAGAATTCCTACAGTACTGCAAAAATTGTGTGCCTTGCTACTAATTAGAGAAAAATGTAAATTTTAGCCCATCTTTGTCAGAAACTGAAGTGCTAAAATTACGTATCATGCCAAAATAAAAACACTGTGCTTTAAAATATGACTAATATTTAGAATTCTTACCAGATTCAAGCACAAAAAGTAGAAGATCTGCCTAGAGTCGCTCTCCTCAAGAATCTGTTTTAGTGATTCCTTAATAAACCTAGGGACCGACTGTGAGCTGTGCTGGAAAGCATCGCCCATGAAGTGATAGAGGGGTGTTCCTTCAGGAGAATACCCAATGAGGGTACCTTTCTGTCCTCGTTTGGAGGGAGATGATAGGATGTTGGCTGCTACAAAGAGAAAAGGAGACTATTAGACAAGCTTTGAGCATTTAAGTCACCAACATGGTCACTGTCAACAAGGACTAAAATGCAAGTACTGAACGACCTCTATACTGAAGGTTTAAACAGCAGAAACCACACAGCAGATTAATGCAAATAAAAGCAAGGGCGAATGCTTACACAAAATGAAGAACACGGCGCTCACTACCACTCCTCCAGACAAGACGTGCTCTGTGCCCTCCTGGTGTGCTGCTCTGTTCACAGCCCGGAGTTGGTCTGTTATTGGATGTGTCCAGAAATTTCCAAAAAGGAGCGCACTAATAAAAACGGGCAAGGATCCATAGCGGGCACACTTGGACACTTCCATTTTGACTGAACAAAGGGAATCCATATAGAAGTCCAGGATCACGACAAAAAAGATAACTGTGGTGAAAGGCATGATGAGAGAAAACCAAGACTCAACCTTACTCTAGAAACAGAAAACACAAAACACCGTCAGTATTCTACGGGGGGAGAGCAGATTTCACAGAATGTTTGTAGATCATCTATACAGAAACAAATACTCATGACTCAATACGATTCACAGCATGCCAACATGGAAGGGTCACAAAATATCAGTACATTTCCCTAGTATTCTCCAGAGTACTAACAAAATTCCAAGCTTATTTAATTTTATAATACTAAGGAGCCAAAATCTTTGAGTTCAAGACTACTAGCTAGATTTTCTTCATAATTCCTTTGGGCCATAGGAATGAATGTGAAGTATATGTAAATGTAATAGTATTGACTTACATTTTTATAAACAATTAAAATTAACTCAAAAAAAGGGCGAAAAATCAAAGAAAAAAATGAGGATAATTTAAACTACTCTCAACCTCAAATTAAAAAATGCTGAACTGAAATTTCTAATGGTAACTCTGTTAAACAATTACCTCAGTTGTCACAGAAAGAACAATCACCCACGGGCAAAGGAGAAACACAGAAACAAGCTGGGATAAGGCCTGAAGGCGTTTAGCTCCACCAACATCTATAGAGAGCTTTCTAGAAGCCGTATGAAAACCAACTTTACAACATAAAGCCAGCACCAGCAAGAGCACACCACCCTATAAGTGAAATGAGAAACATCTCATTAAAACATATATACTATCATATTCAAAATATGTAAAGACTTATACATTTCTTTACAAACGTTTGAGATCACCTCTCCAGTCCTGAGATAAATTAGTTTAAATACATATATTTTTGACAGTATTGATAATATAGCTGGCCTTAAACTGGAGATCCTCTTACCTCAGCTGCTTCAGTGTGAAGAGTAAAGACGTATGCAGGTTTAAACGAAACTTAAAAATTATACTTTCTATGGTGGCATAGGCCTAGAGGTAGAGGTAGGAGGATCAAGAGTTCAAGGTCGTCCTTGGCTACCTATCAAGTTCTAGGAGAGCTGGGCTACCCGAAGCCCTGCCTCCCATGCCCCCCACTCCCCAAGTGACAGTTACAACATGGAGAAGAGCATACCTTGTGATCCGCCACACCTAAGAAGGCAATAGCTGTATAAAGCATGTGAGTTAGAGCGCTGTCATGATGTCCTTCAGCTAAGGAAGCTGTAGTAAAGGAAAACACTTTTCAAACTCAGCTCCCAAAGCGAAAGTTCTGTTCAAAGCTTAATTATTTTAAAGACAAACCAGCCTGGGTATGCCATTTCAACTACCCTTAGTAACATGGTACTTTTGAAACAATTCAGTTTAATTCTAAAAAAAAAAAAAAATGTACAAATTTACAAAATTTACAAATTGCACACCCCTGAACCCCTGCCCCGCCTCCCAAGAGATGGGCTTCTAAGGATGGGCTACCATGCTTGGCTTCTGGGTGTGTGGAGTGCTGTATGACTATGACTGTACTGAGATAGTGACTCCATTTTGGTTCTTAGCCTCCAAAAGATGCACAAATAGGCAAGGCATCTTTTTGGTCCACTCCTGTGATGGAAGCAGACCTTAATGCTACATCTGCAGGTCAGTCTGTAAAATCGGTCTTCAACTTGTCTACTCTACATCGCTGAGCACACAAGGCCCAGCAAAGAGAGCAGCAGACAGGAGGGTGTGTTGGGAGTGGATGTAGCAGATACAATCTGGAGCCTTTTCTGGCCCCATCTCAGTGTGACAGAATAAACTGCTATTAGTTTACTAATAAACCCCAGGGTACCAAGTGTCAGCACTCAGAGGAAAACTGGTACTTTGGTGTATTGCAGAATAGACAAAGGCGTATGGCTGGAAAAGAATAAGGCAGGCTATAGAGTTGAGAGCAGAGAACAGACATATTTGACTTGGAAGATGGGTTCAAGAGTATGGACTGAGCAGGCAAGAGCAATTCAGGGCAAGGCCGTGAAAACTAGGGCAAAGGACTTTAAATGTTTTGTTGTTTTCCAGCAGCAGGACATTCTAAAATATGAGCACTGTAGAAAAATACTGAGGATATTCTAAAATATTCAACTTGGAATAATTTTACTATTTACTTGAACAGTGATTAATGTCAACAGGAATCTCGGAAAGTCACTTGTGACCCATGAGTTTAATTTCCTTCTTTTTCCCATTCTGCCGGCTTCTAATTTTCTCCCAGACTTTAATCTAGTGCAAAAGGATACGGTGTTCAGCCATCTTAGCCATGAGGTCATCATTGTCGAAAAGCAATAAACAGATTACAGCAATAATGAAAAATGCAGCCCCCCTTGTCTGAAAGAGAAGAAACAGAAGTTCTATTTTTGTTTTTTATTAAAAGGTTAATTATTAGCATGATAACCGCACTAACGCTAGAGGAAAAGGTTTCTGTCCCTTTCACTTTTTGAGACAGGCTCTTGCTACACAGCCCAGGCTGGCCTTGTACTCACAATCCTCCACCAAGCATGGCTTCAGAAGAGTTAAAAATGTATAGTGGGCAGTGGTGGCACACGTCTTTAAACCCAGCACTGGGGAGGAGACAGGTGGATCTCTGTGAGTTCAAGGCCAGCCTGGTCTACAGAGTGAGTTCCAGGGCAAGCTCCAAAGCAACCCTGTTTTGAAAAACAAGACAAAACAAAAAAGGAACATTTAGTGAAAGTTAACACTTGACATTATCATCTTTACAGAGTTTACAGTATAACAAATAATAAAAGCAACAGAAATAAACTCTGCAGAGCATTTTAATGTTAGCACCGTATCTCCTTCAAAATGTTACCAGGCATATTAATATGAACAAATCATTAAGGTTTACAGACTAAGTTTCCTAATTTTTGGTTGAAAAGCCCTCAGTATCTAAGGAACAATAGTTAGTAGAGCTGTTTCACATTCTGCAGCATTTAAGAAACAGAACAGTCTAGCTAGTGCTCCCCTAGGGAAAAGGGAAAAGGTCCATGGGACCATGCTGAGAAAAATCAAGTCATTCCTAAGAGAGTGTTAAAGACGCGTATGGTGGATGTGTGTGCTGGCTTTACGCAAGCATAAGGAAGACAGACGAAGACAGTTGGTGATTTCTCTCGCTCTCTACTTTTTTAAGATTCGTTTTTATTTAAACTATGTGTATGTGTGTGGGAATTGTGCACATGAACATAAGTGTCGTCAGAGAACAAAAGAGGGTGTCAGATCCCTAGGAATTGAAGTTATAAGCAGTTATAAGCCACCCACAGGGGTTGCTAGAAATCCACACTCCAATCCTCTTACCTCTCTACCGTATTTTTTGAGATAGGGTTTCTCAATGAATCCAAAATTGAAATTGGCTGCTCTGACTAGGCGGGCTAGCTTGCCTGCCCCAGGACCTACCTGTCTCTACCACACCACAATGGGGTTACAGGCCTGGGGCCTGGTTTTTACATGGGTGCTGGGGACTTGGATTCAGGTCCTTGCTCTCACAGCCATATACCCAGTGCCCTTATAAACCTTGTTTAAGAGACAGGGTTTCTCTATGTAGCCCTGGTTGTTCTCCAACTCATAGACCTGCCTGCCTATGCCTCCTGAGTGCTGGGACTAAAGGCATGTGCTGCCACCACCCAGCTTCCCGATAAACTTTTAAAGTCTGTGTTGTCATTGCAGGGAAAGAATTTGGATAAAAGAAAGTTACAGAGAAAATGTATAAGCCTAGTTTATATAAGCATTTCAGAAAGTTATATATAAAAACTTCATATTCTTACTACAATTTGTTATCTGTAAACTCACAAGTATTTTATGCAATATTTATACTTACATGTATTATTTCACACATTTACATAAGAATATCATGTACACTTAGCAATGGAACTATAAAACTTTCAGTAAATAAAAATTTAAACGAAAACAAGACATTCTGGGTGGTAGTGGCACATGCCTTTAATCCCAGCACTCAGGAGGCAGAGAGGCAGGTGGATCTCTGTTTGGGCCAGCTCTGATATACAAGAGCTAGTTACAGAACAGGCTCCAAAGCTATAGAGGAAACCCCGTCTCCAAAAAAAACAAAACAAAAAAAGTGTCTGACATTTGGCCTGGCAGTGGTGCACACCTTTAATCCCAGCATTTGGGAAGCAGAGGCAGGTGAATCCCAGTGAGTTTCAGGCCAGCCTGGTCTACAAGAGCTAGCTCCAGGACAGCTATGACTGTTACACGGGAAAACTCTGTCTTGAAAAACAAAACAAAACAAAACAACAAAAAAAAAAAAGAAAGAAAGAAAAAGAAAAGAAGACATTCGTCTGTTCAATAAATTCTTAGTGCGGTAAGAATTATGGCCAAAGGCAGCATACAAAAAAAAAAAATCTACACAATTAAAATGTTCCTTTCTCTTAACCCCCATTTCCTTTCATTTTTCCTTTCCCTGGTCTCTGCTGCCCCATCTTTTTGTTTTTAAAGGTAGAGTCTCACTATGTAGTACAGGCTAGCCTCAAACTCTCTTATCTGTTAAAAATTAGATTTATTTATTGTGTGTGGTAGGGGAGGGGATGCAACTGCTATGGAATCAGATGCCAGTTTCCAGGACAAGGCACCACGAGTAGGAATATTTTAATTTGGTAAAATGGAGACAGTGTAGTGCCAGCTCTAACATTTGGACGGTAGACTGACAACTCATTTTCCAAAAGACAGTAATACTTAAATTATTTCTGTTCAACAGGGATGACAAGTTGGTGAGTCTCTGGGTAATTGTTCAGCAGACTAAATAAACACAGCAAGCTCACAGGCTTTTCCTATGAACATGAAGAGAAGAATAAGACACGTGCTCCAGGTGGCACGTGAAGGAGATCTTCACAGGTGGTATGTCAGTTCTCTGCTGTGGTTATATAGGTGTTTACACAATCTATAAGTACATGTGTGACACTGCTAAAACCCGAATAAAGGATTAAAGCATGGATTATACTGTTATCAACCTCTAGGTCTCCTTTGGGAAAAATTGACTAGAAAGTACATCTCTGCACTGTTTTCACAGCTTCCTACGAAACTATAATCATATCAAAATGAAACCAGAAAAATGTTTAGCTAGTATTAAGTCTCTTCGTTATTATAAATGGTAAAAGATATGGTTTGTTTCTGCTATGAACAATGTGTTTAACGATGGAAAACCTACCTTTGCTGGTCCTCCTCCAGAGCTAGTGAATAGCACACTGAGCAGTGAGATGACGACAATATCACTGTGTTCAAACAGCAGCAAAGTCCTACGAAAAGAAAACACTGCTCAGGAATGGATCTGACCTTTTTCAGGAAGTATGAACTCAGTCAGAGTAAGAAAAGAAAATCCCTTTGGTTTCACAAAACACCAGAAAGAGAAATATGGACAATTCCTTTGGAAACTATTTTGGTATTAACTGTCTTAGAAAGAATGAGGCTATAAAATACCAGGCAATAATAATCTTCATGATTCCCAAGACCCACTTGGTAGAAGGAGCGACTGCCAGTCCTCTGACCTCTACATACATGCACATGCAAATACTAAAAGATACAGAACAAAATTAAGATTCAAATGAATAAATGTAAACAAATAGCGAAAATACATGTTTTTATTTACCTTAGTGGTCCACAAAGAGTAAGGCCAAAAAACCACAAAAGTGATATGATACATCCAGCAACTGCATGTTTAAATATTTTGATCCACTATAAATAGAAAAAAATTAAAAACTTCAGTCATATCCATTTGCTAGTAAATATTCCATGCTTAAATAACACCTACAGAAGGCAGCACATGGTAGAGCATGTCTTTGATTTCTGAACCCAGGAGATGGGGCAAGCAGACCTTCAATTTCAGGCCAACCTGGTCTACATAATGAATTCCAAGTTGCTCAGGCTAACAGTGAGACCCTGTTATGCCAAAATCCTCTTACTAGCTAGATTTACTTCCACTGTCTATATTCTCATCTGTTGCTAGGTTTTTTCTTTTCTTTCTTTCTTTCTTTCTTTTTTTTGGTTTTTCGAGACAGCGTTTCTCTGTGGTTTTGGAGCCTGTCCTGTAACTAGCTCTTGTAGACCAGGCTGGTCTCGAACTCACAGAGATCCTCCTGCCTCTGCCTCCCGAGTGCTGGGATTAAAGGCGTGCGCCACCACCGCCCGGCTCTTTTCTTTTCTTTTCTTTTCTTTTCTTTTCTTTTCTTTTCTTTTCTTTCTTTCTTTCTTTCTTTCTTTCTTTCTTTCTTTCTTTCTTTCTTTTTGAGAGTCTTACTATGTAGCTTGGACTGGCCTCAAACTCATAGAGGTCCATCAGTCTCCATTTCCTGAGTGCTGGGATTAAAGAGGTGCACCACTACACCTACCTTTTAGGTCTTAAATCTTTTTTTCCTACACAGCACAATTTTCTATTTTTTTCCACTAGTTTTCTAGGAATAAAGGTTGAGGTTTTTTTTTTTTTAAATCTCTATGAGGATTCTTTTTTTTTTTTTTAAAGATTTATTTATTTATTATGTATACAACATTCTGCTTCCATGTATACCCACATACCAGAAAAGGGCACCAGATCTCATTACAGATGGTTGTGAGCCATCATGTGGTTGATGGGAATTGAACTCACGACCTCTGGAAGAGCATTCAGTGCTTTTAACCACTGAGCCATCTCTCCAGCCCTCTATGAGGATTCTTTTGGAGAAAAGGTCTCACTACGCAGCTCAGGCTGGCCTTGAACTCATATTAGTCTTCCTTTCTGATGTCATGGGTATCATGAGTACATGTATTTATGACCATGTTTGGCTTTCCATGAGGAATTTTTATGCTATAGTTATCTGAAAATGGAGAAAGAAACTTAGATGAAGTTAAAAAGATTAACTGTATTTTTAAAATGTCTTGCTTTTCGGGGTCAAAGGCTCAGAAGTTAAGAGACATGCTGTTGTTCTTCCAGAGTTCTGAGTTCAATTCCCAATAACCACAGGATGGCTCACAATCATCTATAATAAGATCTGGTGCCCTCTTCTGGCCTGCAGGGACACATACAAGCAGAAATGCTGCATACACAAACAAATCTTAAATAGAAGAACTTCAATTTGCCATGCTGATAATATGGTAGAGGACCATAATTGTGACATGAAAGAGACACGCAGTAAAATATAACTACTCCAGGGAGTCATTTTGTGAGAGGCTAAGCTCAATGAGGAACTTTTCTGTCATGAAGGCATCTGAGGGGAATTACGATGATGACCAGGGTGATACACTGCATACGTACTGCATACTCACATGTGAGGTATAATTAAAAAATAAACCCATGGATAAAATAATTTATTCCTTACAAATACACAGAACAATACTGTTATCTTTACTTTATAAGTAAGCAACATTAAGAATAAAGAAATCATGTAAGTAGTACAAGACATGAATATAGCTGATTTTAGGGGCCAATTTCTACCCCCTGCACATAATCTATTCCCCAGCGACACTCCAGCCTCTGGGGCATGATTCCATGTCTGATCTGTGTACCTTTCTGAGTAAGGAGACTGTGTTAAAGACACCCCTTTAAAATTTGTTACCCTTTTCTACATTACATCAAGATTTTATAGTTCACTATTGGAGCCTCAATTTTGAAAAGGCAAGTCAGGGGAGAGTTAACTCTAGGACTGGGGATGTAGCTAGATGCGTTGAGTCCCAGGATCAGCTTCATGTAAACTGGGAATGGTGGTGGGAGCCTGCAATAGCAGCACTAGGGAAGCAGAGGCAAGGTGGTCATGAGTGCAAGGTCGTCATTGGCCACATAACAAAATTGAGGCCAGAACGGGCTATAGGAGATCCTGTCTCAAACACAGAAGCAACAACAAAGGCAAACTGTGGAAACGGCGCTTTATTCCGGACTACTGAAAGGGAAGCTGAAGGACCAAATGTTCTATCGACATCTCACCTGATGCTTTGTGATAGCTTTCCCAGAAGAAAACGGTTTTTGAAACAAAACCATAAAAAACGCAGTCCTGTAAACATTGAAAGAATAATATATTAACATTACATTAAATATTAGGTGTAGTTTAACAGATACACTGGAACTGGAAACATGCTATCTTCCAGAGCAGAGCTTTTTACACTCTTTCTTCCTATGGCCCCTCCCTATCTGATATATTTTTATGCTATTGTGATATATAGGTATGTAAAATATATACATAAATCAAACATTTACTGCTAACAAATCAGCAAAATTTTATCTTTAAAATATATCTTTTTTTTTTTTTGAGACAGGGTTTCTCTGTAGCTTTGGAGCCTGTCCTGGAACTAGCTCTTGTAGACCTGGCTGGTCTCCAACTCACAGAGATCCGCCTGCCTCTGCCTCCCCAGTGCTGGGATTAAAGGACGGCTTTAAAATATCTTAAATGCTTTGGTGTATACAGTTTTACTATTAGAGGTGAAAGCAAATTTGCATCCTAATGAGATGGATGTAAGTACAATCCTTAGATACATTAATGTGATATGAACATGCTAAAGAATGACACTAGGAAATATTGACTCTTTGTTTTCTGTAATTAAACCATTATGTTTCTCTAAGACTAGAAAATTTTATATATAATGTAAAAATACTAATTCAAAACCTAAGAGTCTTGAGTGTTAGTCAAGATGAGCCAGAAGTATTCTTTGGAACTGTATGGCAAGATGACATGCACAGTGCAAAGCATTCATGCTGTGTGCAGAAACAAGACTGCAGCTACAGCTAATTCGTGCTACAGAAACACCTTAGAGTCATTATGCATTCGATTTTGAATTAAGTTTTTCATGACTATCGCATTTAAAGAAACCTTGCTCTAGGCTGGGTGTACACACCTCTAATCCTAGCACTAACCTAGGAGGCAGAGGCCGGCAGATCTGAGTTCAAGGTCAGTCTGATCTACAAAGCAAGTTCAAAGTCAGCCACAAAAATGTCTCTGTCGAGAAAACTCCGCCCACTCCCGATCTCTCTTTCCCACTGTTCTTCTGAAGAGGCAGGCTGGTCCTTGTCTCTTCCTCTTTCTGTATTTCTCTTTCCTCTTACCCCATTCCTTTATCTCAATAAAACTCCCGCATAAGCTGTCAAAAAAAAAAAAAAAACAGAAAAAAAAGTGCCTCTGTCACAAAAATGTAGTAGCCACTGCCTTTATAGTGATGAGGCTTTTATGGCAAAAACCAGGAGCTTCTCTGGTAACTGTCTTCAGAACACAGAAATAATAAAGAGTGTCAAGACTCATTATTGTATTGTATTGTAGAAGTATCTCATGATACAGTCTAGGCAGATCTTGAACTTGTGATTCTCTAGCCTGGGTCTTCTAAGTGGTGGAATTACTGGCATGAGCCACTATGCTTAGCTCTTAATACTTTCAATATCTTAACAAAGCACAGAGAGCAACTCATTTTCTCTTATATTTAGTAGTGATAAATCTTGAACAGTAACATGCAGCTATCTTCTTACTATGTTATATAAAAACGGTCAATTCTTCCAGTCAAGAATTTCTTTCTTAACTCACCAAATTACACCCTCAAGCGTCTTTGATAAACTTTTACTAACACACAGGAGGATTACTATTAATCTCAAGATCCAAAAATCAGTATTTAGGAAGAACACTATATACAAACTATACACGAGGACCCTGTCCTTTGATGGGTTGTGTAGGGAACACAGCACAGCATGATTTAACTTGCAAACATGGAATGTCTGTGCTAAGACAAACCCCAGGTAACATTTTTATGACTGCCTCGAGACTGAGCTACATCAGGGACAGTCTATAAATCCCTAGGGAAGTAGAAAGCCAAAACTATTAAAGATGAACTTTATTTTCAGGTATGTGGACGTGTTTGTCTGCATATGTGTGTACTGGTGCCCACAGCGCCACAGAGTGTCAGATCTGGTGTTGACATCATAGGCATTGTGAGCCACATGAGTAGACGCTGGGAACTTACTTCAAGTACTCTGCAAGAGCAGCAACTGCTCTTAACCGCGGAAGAAACTGTCAAAATTATTATTTTTTTTATTAAAAAAAGACATAGTTTTACACTTGTTCTCACCTACCCCCATGAAATTAAATGATACAAGATAATACAAAAGACTGGTTCCTAAGATAGATAAGAACCAAAGCATCTATTAAGATAGGTATTAAAAGAGCTTTGCAAAAATCTTAGCAGCACAAACTAACTAAAACCCGGCGTTTGGAAAGTGGTAAGAATTTAACCATCTCCTTTTAATTTATTTTGAGACAGTCTCACGTGTAAACTGGGACTGGCCTCCAATTCATGATCCTCTTGACTCAATTTCCCTAGTGCTGGGATTACAGACTGCTACACTTAGCTAAAATAACCCTTTTCTGATATGTCTCTGGACTTCTACCCTTATGTAAGCTTCTATTTAAAGAAAAAAATTATCAAATAGTTGTCAGAAGGAATAAACTTCACAGGATAGGTAGGTAAGATTTCTTTTTTTTTTTTTTTTTTTTTTTTGTTTTGTTTTTTGTTTTTCGAGACAGGGTTTCTCTGTGGCTTTGGAGCCTGTCCTGGAACTAGCTCTGTAGACCAGGCTGGTCTCGAACTCACAGAGATCCGCCTGCCTCTGCCTCCCGAGTGCTGGGATTAAAGGCGTGCGCCACCATCGCCCGGCAAGATTTCTTAAAGATACAGAGAAATAAGAAACATTAAGGCTCTCTCTATACTCACCCCAGTTTTAATATAAAAATAAACTGCACAATGTGAACCGCTTTTAGGAGATCATATGACTCAAAAAGTCCCACAGCCTTCAAACACTTGGTTAAACACAGTAACACAATGTATTTTGTTAATCTGAAAAATAAAAACAGAAACAATTTTAATATAATTAAAATCATTAGGATTGCTGTAATCTTGTTTACAAGTACAGGAGGACATTAAAAATCATGGAAATACACATGAACACACAAAAACCAACAATAAAAACCTTCCCCCAAATAACTCACCATCTACACAACTACGTTTATGTTTTGGCGCATATATTCTTGGTTTATATTCAATGCACATTAACATCATATGTAAAGCAACACTGAGGCAGGCAGGGTAGGACATGCTGGTAATCCCAGTTACTTGGGAAGCTGGGTAGAAGGATCTGCCCCCCTCCCTGACCCCAAAGGGTCTCACTATGTAGCCCTGGCTGGCCTGGAACTCACTACAAAGACGAAGCTGTCCTTGAACTCACAGACCCCTGCCTGGGAAGAAAGTGTGTTTAAAATCAGCACAGTCAACTTAGTGAGACCCGATCTTCAAAAAAAGAACAACAACAAAAAAATAAGCAAGAGGCCGAGGATGTAGCTCAGTGGTAGAGTGATTGTGTAGATTGTGGGAAGTCATAGGCTCAATTCCCAGTGCTCCCTAACCCCCACAGACAATATATATAGTTTAGCAAAATTCAAGGAGAAATTTGAAATATGCTTTACTTATTGTTAGTCAAAAATGAGACTCACAAAAACAAAGCAGAAACCACATTCTGTATGTGAAGAGACTAGAAATTTACAACACACAGCAAGAGGCATCTGTCCCTCCTCTGTCCTGATAATGACTGCTCTGGCTGTGGTTGAAAGTGACTAGACCCAGAGTCCCGAAAAGGAGGACTGAACATACTTCCTAAGGGCTGGAGGAAGCTGCAAAGTACGGGTGGGAGAGCTTAGGCTTCCAAGAAACCAGGCCCCCAGACTCCTGCTTCCCCACATCCGGGCAAATACTCATTCCTAACCACTAGAGGCCCAACTTCCGGCTTGGTTTGGATGAATATCCCATGCTCACTCAGTATGTGTTGGATGCTACATATGGCCCCCAGGAACAAGGGAGATCTGGCAGGGTGGCTTCAGGTACAGCCTCTTTTCTTCCTCTCAACAGGGAAAGAAGTGCCTTGAACTGATCCACCTTATTTCTGCCTTTAAGGAAAAACTATCCCCTATATTTGAGACAGAGTCTTGTTATGTAGACCAGACTGGTCTCAAAACTTACGACTCTCTTGCCTATTATATCACACCTAACTTACCTAAAACAACCCCAAAATATATAAAAATAATTTAAAAAATTTAGCTAAAGATGTTGCATCCATTTTATATGTCTGAATATGAAAGTTAATACACTGTAAACAATAGTAACGAATTTGTCTCAGGGGGTATCACTGTGGGCTTTTTTTTTTTTTAATTTTCGAGACAGGGACAGGGCTTCTCTGTGTAGCTTTGGTGCCTATCCTGGAACTCGCTCTGTAGATCAGGCTGGCCTCAAATTCACAGAGATCTGCTTGTCTCTGCCTCCTGAGTGCTGGGATTAAAGATGTGCGCCGCCACCACCACCTGACCCCTCTGGTTTCTTTTGTGAGAGAATCCCTATTTGTTTAAGCCTCTCCAGTTTCAAGCTTCAACGTAATAACCAAGACACTCAATCCAGGCTAGCACTCTGCCCTCAAGGAGTTCCGGGTCTCCAGGAGAGAATAGGGAAACAGACCCGGGTATATTTACAGAAGATTCTACCTACCTGTAGAGAACTGAAAGGTCTCTCAGCAGCGTTTGAGATCTATGTGTACTAAAGACCATGCAGGGATTAAGAAGAGGGAAGGGAAGGCTATGTCAAAGCACAGCACATGTGCAAAACATGAACACTGAAGAAGGCCTTGAAGATCCTACTGCTTTTAAGTTTAGCTCAATCTAGTGATTTAGTTCAGCAATAGATTACATATGACTGAAATCAAGGAAAAGGCAAATTATATTTAACATACTTATTTTACAAAGATTATAGATCTATTCATGACTTCTGCATAAATACTAAAAATTTCAAAAATTGGTGCCTGAATGATATAGATCACATAAAACACTCATTGATAATATGCTAGTCAGAGTAAGCAAACTATTTTCATACACGCACGCACAGCACCCCAGAGGTCACAATGTTAACTCCTGCACAGCCGATTATTGGAAAGGCTTTAAATCATTTCTAACTTTCTCCTCACAGGTAACCAATTTAGGTATAGCTTTACAGACCTCTTCCTTTTCATCTCTATGTGTATAAACATATTATTCTATGCACATTTGCAACCATACACATTCTGACACTGGACTCTTTCATGCAATACATATACTCTGTTATAATTATCAAACTAGGAAAATTATTGACATTTTAAACATTGCATTCTTTGACTTATTTCCCCTCTCTTACACATATTTACTTCACTGTTATCACTTGTGTAGGCATGTGTGCACATGCAGCAGGCACTGTCACACGGAGGTCAGAGAACTAGTAGGAGTTGGTTCTCCTCTTCTAAGTGCAGGTCCAAGGGGCCAAACTCAGGTCATCAGCCTTGGCAGCAAGCCATCCTGCTGGTTCCGGCATTCTTTGACTTTGAAAGTTCTAGTTAATACATCTTCCTGCTAGACATCGCTGAGACACTGGCTAAGGCTAAGTAACCACATATAAACACAATAGTTCACGTTAAGCAGGGAAATGACTAGAGAAGGGGAGGCTCTTGTTAAGGCCACTGGACCTCAGGGCAATGCAGAGCATTCAGCCCAGCTCCCGACTAAGAAACCATAATTTGCTATTAAGTGATCTCATAAAAAAAGTAACTGGTCTCCTCTGTGGTTAGACAGTCCTTCAGTCCTCTAAACTTGCAATCATTAAAATCTGGATATGGGTTTATAACTCCAAGAACTTCGCTCATCACGGTCACTCATAGTTCTCTAGATATTACAAAAGAGGAGGGGGTATAAAGGGGTAGGAGGGGGATATACCCAGCAAACATTTACATGTATAAAAACTAAAAAAAGTAAAATAAGCCGGGTGGTGATGGTACACGCTTTTAATTCCAGCACTTGGGAAGCACAGGCAGAAGCATCTCTGTAAGTTTGAGTCCAGCCTGGTCTACAGAGTGAGTTCCAGGACAGCTAAGGCTACACAGTGAAACCCTGTCTGGAGAAACCAAAAATAAATAAATAAATAAAAACCAAGCGCCTGGGAAGATAGTTCAGTGGGTAAGAGCACTTGCTGTTTAAGCGTGAGGGCCTGAGTTCGAATCCCCAGCACCCACGTAAAAGCCAGGGTGCTAACCAATCCCTGCACTCAAGAGACAGGAGGCTGGATGAGGCTTGCTGGCTGCCAGGCTAGCTCCAGGTTGAGGGAGAGACCTAGTTGCAGGGGAAGAAGGTAGTGACAGAGCAGGACACCTGAGTACATAAAACACACATATATACAAACAAAGCAGTATGCTGACCAGAGACAGTGGTCTAGGCTTGTAATCCTAGCACTTACAAGGCTGAAGGAGCAGCTTGTCTGACCACCACAGTATGACATCTTGTCTCAAAAAGAAATAGGATGCATAATAATAACAATACCAGTCCATCTCATTGAATACACAGTCAAGTACCCATGTGAGCAGAAGGCGTACATAATACACGAGTTCTGAAACAGGGACTCCAGGTCATTCATTAGTTGTGTGACCTCAGGCAGCTCAGTTTCCAGACCTATCAAACAAGGACACTACTTCTTAAGTTTGTAGGGCTGCTGTCAAGATTAAAGGGAGGTGTAGACTAAGAGTCTGTGGGGCCCAGGAGGTGCTCAGCAAACGCTGGCTGTCCTGACCACCAAAGACTTAATGAAGCCGAAGCAGAATCCTTTATTTAAGACATATGTGAACCCAGGCATGAAAACAGGCACAATGAGAGGATCTGATAATTTTTTGTTGCAGTTAATAACCAGCACTTGACCATACAGAAAACCCTGGCAACCTGAAAACTCAACCAGTCCTGAGTCAAAATTTAGATTCTGCAATCAACTACGAAAGAAGTGCAACTCTGCTAGGCTAGTAATGCCACAGGTAAGCTGGCCAAGGACGGACACTTCCCATACTGGTCTAAGACAGGAGGCTCATAAGCACACACTTTTAAACAACTCCCACTCTAACACACACACACAGCCTTTGCATTATTTGAGAGTAAATGAGTACAGCACACTTTACCCTGAAATATCTGTACTTCCTAAGACTATGGCAATGAATAGGCTATGAAACCAGCAGTTTCCAGCAGGAAATGTAACGATCATCTGATACTTTAGTCTGTCTCCACAGTCCAATTTTGTGAATTGGCCTAGTCTTGTCCCTGTCTGGTATTTCCCCTCTATTACCAATCCATACCAGTAACTCCGTCCGGATTGAGCTCTTATGGGCCACTGATCAACACGTGACACGCTATAAATGAATCGCTCAAAATACACAGAAAGCCAAATGTATGCTACAAACCCCGCAGCTGGTTTAAATTCTACTCAGCATGTGTCCTTTTCACAAACCAAAGTTAGCTGGTAACGCAGTTACTACGTTCCAGGAGCATTATTAAATAATCACTAAATCTCAGAGGGCACACTGCTTAGAATAACTAAATCTCGTTTTAAAAAAAAAGCTGGGCTCTAGTTTATGTATCTTTAACACTACCTCAGAACTTGGGACAGGCCAGAAAGGACACACACACAATTGGTTGGTGCCGCTGTACACTACTCAGGCTTGAGGGAAGGGGTTAAGAACTTTCACTTCATCAATTCCTGTACCGTACGAATTTGGGAGAAGGGAGCAGCACGCATTTCGTACTATTAAAATAAAATAAGTCCTCCACTCCTCCCCACGAAAACCCGACGACAGGCCGGGCTGGACTTTTGCCGTGCTGAACACCTAAGTTCATCGGCTTGTACTTTGGTTTCTCCGCGCGAGACGGTGACACCTTCCGCATAGGCACTCGGGCAGGCGTGGGAGAGGGGAAGGAGCCCCGCGTTACCGTGGCGGGGAGGGACACCCACGATCTTCTCTCCAGGGGCTGGAAACTGGCAGGCGGCGCGCCCCGAGCCCGGACTCCCGCCCGCTCGCGGATCTCAAGCCACGGACCGCAGGGGCAGCCGGCAGGGGAGCCAGTCCGGCACCGCCGCGGGTCGCTCCTTACCGGGCACTGGGCACGTCCACCGGCCCGAGGCCGCCGCCGGGCCCGGCCCGCGCGTCCCCGCCGTACTTGTCCTCCATGCCGGCTCAGGAGCCACCGCTGCCCGCGCCGCGGGCGCTCCTCATGTCTCGCCGCCGCTCCGGAAGCGCGGGCGCAGGCGCGTCACTCCCCCATGTCAGCGGCGCGCCGTCCCCCGCAGTCCCCGCCGCTAGCCTGGGCTCGGCAGGCAGGCACACGCGCGCTGGGCGGGACTAGGCCGCGGGCCGTTCCGGGAGCGCCGTTCTCCGGAGGCAGGACCGGCACGGACGCTGCCAGGCCACGTCATCCGGCCCAGCAGCCCTCACTCCCGGGGGAGTGCCCCATCCTGCGCCTGCGCGCCCGTGAACACGTGGCTCGGGCCGCAGGCTCCTCCCACCGCGCCGGAGGCTGGATCGCCCCGCCCTCTAGTCGCGTCTCCTAGAGGAACCTCGGACACACTTACCCGTCCCTGCGGCGCCACCTATGGTCCATCTCGGGTACAGCGGGTTCCCGCTGAGCGTGGAATGGGCCGTCCCCTAGAAAATGCACATTGTTGTCACTAAACTGAGCTTGCTAGTTTTAGCTCTTTGCGTTAGGGTTCTTATTTCAAACAGCCTCATTCTGTAGCCCAGGTTGACCTAGAACTCAACATGTAGCCCAGGCTAACTAACCTCCAACACGCAGCAATACTCACGTTTCATACATCTGAGTACTGAATTTACAGGTATAAGTCACGCTTAGGCACTGCTAACTCAAAGTATATATGAAGCCTATCAACTTTTTCTTTTTATGATGAGAAGGCTAAAAGTTTCTTTTAAAGTGTTTGTGACTCCTACAAAGAGATAACTATTTTTGGATCTCTGATGATACTATGACACAGAGTGGGGGGCGGGGCTGTGAGGATATGTCTGAATTCAGTACAATTAATAAAAACTCAGAGAGAGAAATTGGAGTTCAACCTGAAGATCCAAAAAGCAAAACAGCTAGTCACTTGCTCATACCTTGACCTCAGTCTGAAATGGCGATCCTGCCTTCAGGAATCTCAGACTGAGACTGTGTCTAAGACAGGTTTCTATGGCAACTAGTACGGCTACTGGGATTAAAGGTGTGTGTTACCACTACCTGGTCTGTAAGGTGTGGAGGTTCAAAAATGTGAGCCTCTTTCTATCTTGACCAAAGGTCAGAGAATTGGAATTTACCACTATTCCTTCAAGATTATTGTGTTACTACCTCAAACAAAGGTTCCACTTAGATTTAGAGTCTTGCTCTCTCAAGGTTATCATCAACAGGTATGCTAATATCCAGACCTTGTATTTCAGGAATAGAGAAGTAGATGTGTTTCCACCTCAAACAGAAATCCAAGGATCCAACTAAGGTTCCAGTTCCGTTAATGAGATAACAATGGATTCCACCCAGGGAGTGGTTTGCCTACAGAATGTTTCGGTCTAGGATGTGACCATTCTAACAACTGAATGTTTAACTATGGACGCAACCTTCAACTGGCCTGTTCAAGTCCTTGTATCATGTTAATGCAGTCTTTTATCTTACTCCTACCTGTTGGGGTTGGGGTATTTTAAGCAATTGGAAATTAAACGTGAGTGATTTCAGTATTCATTGGAACTCCCTCCTGGTACCATTCTATGGTTTCTGTTTGATTATTTTCGCGTCTTTGTACTCTTTAAATTTTTGATGAGTCTGGTCCCTGACAGTAAGGCTGACCAGTGGGGTTGTTTTACTCTCTGATCTTCAGATAAGCTTTATTTATTAAAATAAAAGTTGTTATGGTTTTGGTTCCTTTAAGAGACAAGCCACGCCCACTCCCTCCCCTATCCGTTGAGGCAGGCTGATCTCCAGCTTCCTGCCTGAGCTGGCTCTTTTTTTTCCATCTTCCTCTCCCCACTTCTCTGCTTCCCCCCTTCTCTGTCTCTTTCTCCTCTTCTCTCTCTCTTTCTCTCTCTGTCCCCCCCTTCACCCTTCCTCCTCCATAACCCCCTGAATAAACATTCAACCTCACCCTGCATGTCATGTCTATCCATGTTTCTGTCTTCTGCCCGACCGCCATGTGTCTCCCTGCCTGGGACCAGCCACTGCTCAGGGACCAGCAGCCATCTCTGCCTGGAGCCCACTGCCTGCTGCCACATGGCCCGCCACCACTGCTCTGAGACCAGCAGCCGTCTCTGCCTGGGACTGGCTGCTCCCAGGGCCCGCTGCCTGCCACCACATGGCCTGCTACCACCATTTGGGACCTACAGCATTTCTGCTGCCTACTGCCGCGGGGATCTTGCAGCATTTTTAAAAAAAAAAACAACAAAAGTGAAATGCCAATACATATGTCTAAATAATGGAGAAAGGTGAGAGGTTTGTGGGTTTTATTTAATTGCTGTGCAGGAGCCCCAGCAATATGGATAGACTACTCAAATGTAGTGTGAAGGCCAACACAGAAGGTAGGGTTGTGGGCCATTAATCAAAATTTGTCTTTTGTTACAGGCTAAATATTTAGCAAATAGCAAAAAGAGTGAATACACAAGCCAGGTAAAAGACAACTTAACCCAGGGGACTACAGACAGCTACTGAGCCTCTTCCTTGGGGAAACATAAATGGAAGCCAAGGTGAAATACAATTCCATGTTCTGTAGGCTGGCAAACCTCAGAAGTGTTGCATCATCAAGTATGGCTGTGAGAAAGGACTCCAGCTCCTTGTGGGAAAGCGCACGGTTGAAGTCCTTCTGCAGAGCCATTTGTCACGACTTACTATGTGGAAGATACACAAGTGTTTGGTGGAGCCGTTGGCTCCAGCGTGCACAGTTTAGGACAGCGGTTCTGGGACTGGGATTTTTAGGCTGGCAGTGTTGAACTCCAGCGTCCAAACACCGAGGAGGAGTCGCCCCCAGAGAGCATCTCACACACCACAGCCGGTGCAAAAGCATGAGGATTTTATTAATTCTGTCATGACAGGGTCCCTCAGCATTCAGGAAGCAGAGAGACCTCGAATAGTGGGCACAGGCTACTTTTAAAGGAGAAGGCCACAGAATCAAGGGGGATTGTGATTGGCTTATTCAGAAAGGCTATTACCAATAATTGACTGGAGAGCTGTTGCCAGATCAGATGAGGTAAGAGGTCATTTTGACCCCGTTTCCCAAGGGACTGAATCAAAACATACGTATATGGGTAATTGTTCAGGAACTGAGTACGCGCGAGTGTAGCTGTTAGGTCCTTGGTTCCCAGGGGAGGAGGGGAAGCACTATGGCACAGAGGCTAAGAGGATTCAGAATTGTCAAAAATGGCTTCAGGATTGTCTTAAAGTCTTACAACAGCATCAGCACCACTCGAGAACTAGCTAGAATCAGAGGAGAAGCTCAGAAAGGGGGCAGGAGGCAGCAGATAGCAGGTGCGGTCTAAGAAACCACTCAGGTGATTCTGGTGGACTCCAGAGTCTGTGAACCATCCACTGGAGACAGGCTTGCAAACAGGTGCATGGAGGCAAATTTATTCACTCTGTCATTGTTTGTATGTTTGTAAGAGGGCAGAATGGGGCACCAACTTTAATTCTTGATTGAGTTCCTTTTCTTTTCTTTTTTTTTTTTTTTTGAGACAGGGTTTCTCTGTGGTTTTGGAGCCTGTCCTGGAACTAGCTCTTGTAGACCAGGCTGGCTTCGGACTCACAGAGATCCGCCTGCCTCTGCCTCCCGAGTGCTGGGATTAAAGGCATGTGCCACCACCGCCCGGCTTTGAGTTCCTTTTCTATTGTCATGACAAAACATCATGATCAAGGCCAACACAAAGGAAAGCACTTGATTGGGATTTGCTTACCATTTCAGAGGGCGAGTCCATGACCATCCTGGCAGGGAGCCAGGCAGCCAGTGGGCAGCCATGGCACTAGAGCATAGCTGAGAGAGGAAGGGAGAGGGAGAGCAAATAGGGGGCTGGGATGGGCTTTTAAAATCTTTAAGCCTTAACCCTCTCCAACAAAGGCCACACCTCCTAATCCTTTTCAAACAGTTCCACCAACTGTGAACCAAGCGTTCAAATACATGAACTTAAGGGGCAATTCTCACTTAAATCAACACAACACCTATGAACACGATACAAAATAAAATTATATAGTTCTCTCAAATAAATGATTTAGAATTACGTGTAACAAGTCAAATGAATCAGGAAAACACTGAGTAAAGAAAGGAATTTCAGAAGGACATACATAGTATGATACAAGTCAAAGTAAAGAATTCATGCTGTGGTATGGCAAGATGTCCCAGTGGGCAAAGTTGCTTATTGGCAACCTGAGTCTGATCTCCAGAGCATTTTCCTTTGTTTCTGCACACCCAACCAACACACAAACACACACACACACAAACAGGTGAATGAAATGTCATAAAAAATCATGCCAAGCAAGAATATGTTTTGATAAGAAATGGTCACTTAGATAATAAAAGCAGGACTACATAAGAGAGAGTGAGAACTGCCATGTCAGGAATGTTGTATTGGGACTGTGGGAGAAGAATAAATATTGGATTTTTCGGTGGTTGTGGTGGCATATAACTTTAATCCCAGTACTCTGGAGGCAGAGGCAGGTGGATCTTTGTGTGTTCAAGGTTAGCCTGGTCTCTAGAGCAAGTTCCAGGCCAGCCAGAACTATCTAGTGATGTAGAAGGAGCAGCAGGCCTGCTTTTCATCGTCCGGCTCCCGCATGGCCAGCTTTACACCCGAAATAACAACACACAAATTGTATTCTTTTAAACACTGCTTGGCCTATTAGCTCTAGCCTCTTACTGGCTAACTCTCACATCTTGATTAACCCATTTCTATTAATGAGTGTAGCACCATGAGGTGGTGGCTTACCAGGAAGTTTCTTAACCTGCGTCCATCTTGGAGAGGAGAACTATAGCATTTGCCTCACTTCCCTTCTTCCCAGCATTCTATTCTGTCTACTCCACCCACCTATGTTCTGACCTATCAGGCCAAGCAGTTTTCTTTATTAATTAACCAATGAAAGCAACAGATAGATAGAAGACCCACCTACATCATAGTGAGACCCTATCTAAAGAAAATTGTATTGTTTGTATTATTTTTCATTCTGTTCTGTTTTGCAGGACAGAGTAGGAAAGTACTCTGCCACTGAACTATGTCTTCAGACCCAGAAATAATTTATTGTTTGTCTTTCAGTTCTCATTTGCGGTCAGCAGGCCCCATTTGGTGATGTCATATTTTTACCTTGGTTAACCAGCTAGTAATGGTGTCAGCTAAGAGGATATATGACAATCTCAAACTAAACTCCCTATGTCACAGGGACTCTACCAGCTCCTACTACAGAAAATCCAAAACCTCTTCGCACACCAGTTAGAGTATGATTCTTGTTGACTCAGTCTGGGATGACAGAGCTCATGCCATGGAAGAATGCATAGAAAAGTAAATGATCTGCTCCCTAAAAAGAATTTTGGGACCATAGCTCTTGGGGGGGGATAGTTGTGGGAGGAGAGTATGGACTGGAGGCAGCAACATCAATATTAAAAGAAGCCTGTGACAGAACACTGGAAACCCTGCCCTACCTGGACTTCATGTAACAAACAGAGCATGTGAGAAATTCAGGCTGTATAAACATGGGACAGGTGGTGCTATGTAAATGATTTATAGAGGGTCCTAAACCTCGTAGACCAGTGCTTTTTGAGTGGGATACTTTCTACAGCTCACAAGCCCATTCTTTTTCCATTTTGTGCTTCCTTCCTTCTTTATTTCTCTCCTCTTCCTTCCTTTTAACGATTTATTTGTTTATTTTATGTATATGGATGTTTTGTCTGCATGTGTGTCTGCACACCAGAAGAGGGCATCACATCCCATGGGACTACAGTTATAGATGGTTGTGAGCCACCCTGTGGGTGCTGGAAAATAAACCTGGGTCCTCTGGAAGAGCAGCCAGTGCTCTTAACCGCTGAGCCATTTCGCCAGCCCCTGATTTTCCTTACTTAATAAACTTTCTCTATTTCTTTTTTTTTTTTTTTTTTTTTGGTTTTTCGAGACAGGGTTTCTCTGTGGTTTTGGAGCCTGTCCTGGAACTAGCTCTTGTAGACCAGGCTGGTCTCGAACTCACAGAGATCCGCCTGCCTCTGCCTCCCGAGTACCCAACTTTCTCTATTTCTAAACAAAACTCAGAATCTCAAACTCAGAGGTTTTGCTATATTTAGTGAGTAGCTCTCATTTATCTTAAAGCCTCTTTTACTTTGTAAATGATGTCACCTTTACATTCTCATTTTATTTCATTTTTGTATTTATGAATTCATTTATTTTGGAATTTTTGAGACGAGGTTTCTCTGTGTAACCTTGGCTGTCTTGGAACTCACTCTAAAGTCCAGGCTGGCCTTGAACGCACAAAGGTACATCCACCTCGGCCTCCCAGGTGCTGGGATTAAAGGTGTGAGCCACTACACCTGGCTTATGCTCTCATTTTGTACTGACTTTGAATTAGGTTGTTTCAGGACGTGTAACAACATAATTATTAAAAGTATTTAGTAACCAGGTCAGAGGAGATAGCTCAGCCTGTAAAGTGCTGGCCTTGAAAGCATAAGGGCCTGAGTTTGATCCCCAGGACCAACATAAGAAAGGTTTTTGGTGTGTGTGTGTGTGCACATATGTGGTTATATATGTGGTATGTACATGTTTGTGCCTGTGTGCATGTATGAGTGCATACACACGGAGGCCAGAGGTCAATATTGGGGATCTTCTTCAATTGCTCTCTACTTTATTTTAGGACAGGGTCTGTGTAGACCCGCCTGGCCTCAAACCGAGAGCTCCGCCTGCCTCTGCCTCCTGAGTGCTGGGGTTAAAAGTCTTTGCCATCATGCCCCACGGTGTCAGAGCCCCATACTGAATCTCTAGCTTATGGTCTGGGCTAGGATGACTGGCCAATGAGCTCTGGGGAGCCACCTGTGTCTGATACTGTCAGGCTGCACCCAGGTTTTATAAGGGCGCTGGGGAGCCAAAATCTTTATGCACTTTACCAACAAAGTAATATCCCAAGGCCCATTTCCCAGATTGGTCTCTCTTGCTTTTGTTATAACATTTTAAAGACAATTATTTATTTGTGTGTGTCTGTGCATGTGTGTGTGGGTGTGTGTGTTGACATCCATGCACATGTATGTCACTAAGAGGAAGTCAGAGAACAGTTTAAGTGAATTAATTTTCTATTTACCTTTATGTGGATTCTGGGATCAAACTTGGGTCATCAGGTTTGGGAGAAAGTGCCTTGACCTGCTGCCATCTTGCTGGGTCTCTCTTATTGACATTAAGGATATATATTTTTTAATATTCTAAGGCTATTTAGGAAATCCCTTTGATTCTAATACCATTTCTGAAATTCTTGTCTGGAGTATCTTAGGGTAGTTTTAATAGTTTCAACAGTTAATAAAAAATATTTTCTAATCCACCGCTTATTGATACACACTACATTTTTTTATACTTTATTTTTTGAAATTATAATTTAATTGTAGCACTTTCTCTTCCTTTCCTCCCACTATTTCATCCCACGAGACTCCCTTGTTCTCTCTCAAATTCATGGCTTTTTTTCTTTAGTTGTTGTAACACTTCACACACACACACATTCCTAATATACACGCAGAGAGACACACACACAGACACACATTCCTAATACATACACACACAGACACACATTCCTAATACATACATACACACACAGAGACACACATTCCTAATACACACACACACACACATTCCTAAATACATAACTACAACCTTCTCAGTCAGTATAATATTTACCTGTATATATATGACCTCAGGGCTGACCGCTTGGTATTGGATAACCAACAGGGGCCTCTTCTGCTCTCAGAAGTTCTTTGTATCCTGTTGAGGCCCCATGACCTTTCACCTTAGCCGTATCTATTAATGGGTCATTGAGGGCTTGTATAGGCAGCCATGTTTTTGAGGTGTCATGGGTGTAACTTCTCTTACATTTCTGGAGACACTAGCTCACAGCAGGCTCCCTGTGGCGTTGGCTCTCACAGTCTTCCCACCCCTCTTCAGCAGTGATCCCCAAGCCATAGGCGCAGAGGTTGTGCTGTGGATGTATCAGCTGGGATTCTCATGACAAATGGGTGACCAGTCAGTGAGAACCAGAAGACTTTCTCAAGTCTGGCTGGAGAAGGGAGGTCTGTGAGCTAAAGTTCAAGCGTGATGCTGGCGTCTTTGCCACAGTCACTAAGACAGATCACAATTTATCATGGGTCCTACTCCGGGATGTTTTGTGACTTCCCAGTTGTCGGGCCACAGGAAGTGCCATCCCCTCTCTTCAGTGTGGCCGTGTCTTCCTTTCCTGTACAGTTTCATCACCATCTTTCCCGCTTCATTCCCTGAGGCTCAGTCACCTCAACGAACAGAATTCTTGAGTGGCTCCTTATTTGGGGTAGGGGTTGTCCGTGTGATCAGAGGCACTTTTAAGCCTGACTCAATTTGCATTTTGATCTACAAATATTTTAAAACATCATGAATACCAAAAGCAGTAAAAACTAAAAAAGAAAATGTACCATAGTAGACACACAGCTACGTGTCCCAGATCCATTTTTCATGGAGAACTTGTCTAACTGTCAGCTCCCAGCCCCCAGCTGTCAGCTCCTCAGGGCTTGCAACAGCTTTCCAGAGTCGTCCCAAACTACAGTGGTGGAGTTAACGAGGCCTGGCTGTTCTGCCCAGGGCAGACAGCTCTGTTAGATAGAATATACTCCAGAGCACGTCCTGGGGGCGAGACTTGGCTGGACTCATGTCACAGTAATCCTTTCTCTCTGGTCCCTGTTTTTTCATTATTAATTTAAATTTGTTTATGTGTATGAATATTTTGTTTACGTGTATGCTTGTAGATCATGTGGGTACCTACTTAGAGCCACATGGGCCAGAGAGGTGTCAGATAACCTGTAATTGGAGTTATAGATGATTATGAATCACCATGTGGGTGCTGGGAATCTAGACTCTAGAAGTTCTCAACCTGTGGGTCACGATCCCTTTGGGGGTCAAACAACCCTTTCATAGGGTCACACATCAGTTATCCTGCATATCAGGTATTTACATTATAATTCATAACAGTAGCAAAATTACAATTCTGAAGTAGCAACAAAAATAATTTAATGACTGGGCAGTGGTGCACACCTTTAATCCCAGCACTTGGGAGGCAGAAGCAGGTGGATCTCTGTAAGTTTGAGGCTAGCCTGGTCTATAGAGAGAGTTCCAGGAAAGCCTGTCTTGAAAAAAACAAGCAAACAGCAAGCAAAATGATAATTTTATGGTTGGGGTCACCACAACATAATTAAAGGGTCACAGCATTGGGAAGGTTGAGAACCGCTGATGTAGAACATCTTAAATGCTGAGCTATCTATCTCCAGCCTCTGCTCCCTATTTTTAAATGATTGCCTACTTCTTGTTTATTGGTAACAAATGCATCATATCCAAATTCTTCCCTTGTGCAACCCAACCAATTAAGGTCCCTTTCTGTTTCCAAACTTTCATGTCCCACATGAGCGGGAAGGAATAGTGATGGAGGAGCTATGGGCGGTACAAATGATCTTGCTTCAGCTTTTAAACGGTTTATTAACATTACTTTATTCTTTCAATATTATTACTTTTGTACTTTGAAAAGCTACCCCATTATTATGTTTATTATTACTATTATTATTCTTATGTTCACAATAGCAGAAAAGCTAGAACCATTTTCTAGGCGCCAAGTGCAGTCAGGCATGCTGGTATGTTTCTGTAATCCCAGCACTCGAGAGTCAAAATGACAATGAGTTGGAGGCTAGAGTCCAAACAACAAGGAGCTGGAGGCTAGCCAGGGCTACAAAATGACATCCTGTCTCAAGCAAAACTGAACAAACAAAGCCGAACCCTCATCAAGCTATGGAACACACACACGCATGTGCACACACACAGGTGGGGCTAGCGGTGGAACCCAGGGCCTTCTGTATGCTCAGCAAGCATGCTTCTACTCAGCACACACCAGTCACAAAGTTCTTTCTTATCTCTTCTCAGGCAGTCCTCCCCCAGCTCCTACACTGTCCTAGTCTGATTAGTTGGTTGTAATAAAATATTGTAATACCTTGGCTGGTTAATAAACAACATTCATTTATTCACCCACAGTTCTGGACACTGTAAAGTCCAAGGTTGGATGCAGATGTGGTGGTAGAAGTCAGGGACCATTTCCTGTTTCATAGACATGTCTGACTCTGCCCTTGTAACTCACTGAGCCTTTTATCATTTTGATTCCAAAAGTTCATCTGCTACTATTTGACATTGATGATCATATTCAACATATGAATTTTGATGGTAGTACCCCAAAAATAGAGGAAACAACTATTCTAATTTTTTTTTTCCGAGACAGGGTTTCTCTGTGGCTTTGGAGCCTGTCCTGGAACTAGCTCTTGTAGACCAGGCTGGTCTCGAACTCACAGAGATCCGCCTGCCTCTGCCTCCTGAGTGCTGGGATTAAAAGTGTGCGCCACCATCGCCGGCTAATTTTTTAAAAAAATATTTAATTAATTTGAGATAGGGTCCAGAACTCGCTATTAGACCAGACTGGCCTCAGTCTCACGGAGATTTGCTTGTCTCTGCTTCTCCAGTGCTGAGGTTAAAGGCATACACCACCACCACACTTGCCCTCTCCCCCAAGATTTATTTTTATTTTTGTGTATATGTGTGTGTGTGACTATTTTTTACGTTGCCAGTGCATGAGGAGGCTAGGAGAGGCACTGGAGGCCCTGGACTGGAGTTACAGTTGTGAGCCTCCTGCTCCAGGAAGTGAGACCTGAACTCTGGTCTTCTGTGGGAAGAGCAAGTGCTCTCAAACTCTACCCCATGTCCCCAGGCCTGTTATCTTCTGCCAAAGAGATTTGTCTTTTATAGAACGTCATAGAAACGCCACTTAACAATATGTTCTCTTTTGGGTGGGTTTCTGTCAATCACAGTGTTCTGAAATTCCTTGCAGTTTCTGTGTGTATCCACAATTTTTTTTGTTACTATTTTGTTGGGTTTTGTTCCTATAAGGATAAATGACATTTTATTGGTTTTCTTCTTCATGGATATCTGGGTTGTCTCCATTCTGGGATATAATAGCTAAAGCACTACACAAGCCTCTGTGTTGACAAATGTTTTTCCCCTTCTGTGGTAAATATCCAGGAATGAAATAGCCAGAGCACAGGCAATTGTTACTGTAGCACTTTTGCCTTTATGAGAACATGTAGACCTTTCTCCAAAATGTCTGATAATTTTATAACCCTATCGACAACGATTGAGAGTTCTGATTTTTCTGTCTCTGTGTTAACCTTTGGTGCTGCCAATCTTTTCAATCGAAAGACGTTCTGACAGATGTACACGTAATGGTATCTCTTTTAAACTAAATTTATCCAGTGACTGATAAAAAAGTAAGTATTTTTTATGTCCCTGACATTTCAATGTCTTTTTTAAAAAAGAAACCCTTTTTAAAAAAAAATAATTATTTACTCATTTATTATGTATACAATATTCTGTCTGTGTGTATGCCTGTAGGCCAGAAGAGGGCACCAGACCCCATTACAGATGGTTGTGAGCCACCATGTGGTTGAAGGGAATTGAACTCAGGACCTTTGGAAGAGCAGGCAATGCTCTTAACCTCTGAGCCATCTCTCCAGCCCCCATTAATGTCTTCTTTGGAAAAGTAACTTGAGTTCTTTAGAAGTGTAAATTCAGCTTGGTAAGCCTGCAGCCATCTTGAATTGTATACTGCCAAGATTGCCCCAAAGGAACCCTGTTGTGTTTTCTCAAGTATGCTATCTCAGAAAACCCTCTCTCCCCTTTCTCTGTCTTTTCCTCTCTCTCTCTCTCTCTCTCTCTCTCTCTCTCTCTCTCTCTCTCTC
>JABTXL010009415.1:4083622-4102988 GCA_025134845.1 Neodon shergylaensis
TCTCTCTCTCTCTCTCTCTCTCTCTCTCTCTCTCTCTCTCTCTCTCTTTCTCTCTCTCTCTCTGCCTGTGCATGTGTGCTTATGTGTGTATCTGTGCCTGTTCATGTGTTTGTGTGTGTGTATCTGTGCCTGTGCATCTTGTGTGTGTGTATTTGTGCCTGTTCATGTGTTTGTGTGTGTGTATCTGTGCCTGTTCATGTGTTTGTGTGTATGTATCTGTGCCTGTGCATCTTGTGTGTGTATATCTTTGCAATTACATGTGTACTTGCACTTGGTCTGTGACACTAAGTTTTACTGTGTAGCTCAAGCTGAGTTGAAACTCACGGCAATTCTCCTGCTCCAGCCTTCCAAGTGCTGGGATTACAGGAGTTCACCATCACAACACGCTCTTAACTAACTTTTCTTTCCATCTGCTACCTGATAAGCCTTTTAATGCCAGTTCGCACCAAGCGAGTGTTTCTTCTAGCGTACAATCCAGTCACATGTTTGTTCCCTGAAGCCAGAAGTAGGACCCTTGTCCTCAGCCATGACTTCAATATGGACTGATGACATCAGCTCTGGTCACCATTGATTTTCTGTGGTCTGTTGGCCATTGTATGGTTCTTTTTTTTTTTTTAATATTTATTTATTTATTATGTATACAATATTCTGTCTATGTGCATGTCTGCAGGCCAGAAGAGGGCACCAGACCTCTTTACAGATGGTTGTGAGCCACCATGTGGTTGCCGGGAATTGAACTCAGGACCTTTGGAAGAGCAGGCAATGCTCTTAACCACTGAGCCATCTCTCCAGCCCCATTGTATGGTTCTTAGGCAGGAATGAAAGACATCAAACATCTGAGAATTACTTCAGAAGTGACTTCTTTCTTTTTTTGACCACCTAGAGCTCTTTTACCATTTCTCTTTGTAGCATTTCTTGACACTGATGGCATAGGATATGTGTGCCTTCTGGCTTCTCTTCACACTGGAAATACTTTGAGGGTGTGCTGACTAATTTTGACACAGGCTAGAGTCATCTGAGAGAAGGGGACCCCAGCTGAGAAAAAGTTTCCATAAGATTAAGGTTTAAGCCGGGCGGTGGTGGCGCACGCCTTTAATCCCAGCACTTGGGCGACAGAGGCAGGCGGATCTCTGTGAGTTCGAGACCAGCCTGGTCTACAAGAGCTAGTTCCAGGACAGGCTCCAAAACCACAGAGAAACCCTGTCTCGAAAAAACAAAACAAAACAAAAACAAAAAAAAAAAAAGATTAGGGTTTAGTGGAAAAAAATAAATAAAAAAAAAGAAAGAAGAAAAAAAAAGATTAGGGTTTAGGCAAGCCTGTAGAGCATTTCTTAAAAAGTGATTGATGGGAGAGAGCTCAGCCCACTGTAAGTGGGACCACCCTTGGGCAGGTAACTCTAGGTTCTTTAATAAATCAGGCTGATGTTTACAACAAAAAATGAAATAAAAAATAAAAAAGAAGAAAAAGAAAGCAGGTTGAGCAAGTCACAGGGAGCAAGCCAGTAAGCAGCGTCCCTCCGTGGCCTCTGCATCAGTTCCTGCCTTCAGGTTCCTGCCCTGTTTGAGTTCCTGTCTCCACTTCTTTCACTGATGAACGGTGCTGTCAAAGTGTAAGCTGAATAAACCCTTTTCTATGTTGGGGGATATTATCTTAATGTGTGTTGCTTTTGTTTATGCATTTGTTTAACTCTGTGAAGCTGCGATTCTTTGTCTGTCTAAAACACCTGATGGTCTAATAAAGAGCTGAATGGTCAATAGTGAATAGTGAGGCAGGAACAAGGGTAGGTGGGGCTGGCAGGCAGAGAGTATAAAACAGAAGGAGAAACAGGGAAGAGAAGGAGGAGCAAGAATACAAGGAGAGGAGGGCATCGGGGCCAGCTTCCCAACTACACAACCAGCCACCCATCTATACAGCCAGCCACGGAGAAAGAGGTAAAGAAAGGCATACAGAAATAAAGATAAAACCCCAGAGGCAAAAGGTAGTTGGAATAATTTAAGTTGGAATAAAAAATCTGACTAGAAACGAGCCAAGCTAAGGTTGGGCATTCATAACTAAGAATAAGCCTTCGTGTGTGATTTATTTGGGAACTGGGTGGTGGCCCCCCCCAAAGCCAAAAGAGTAAAGAGTAAAGCAATCCATATTCCTTCCCACATTCATTTGGTCATGGTGCTTCATCACAGCAATAGAAACCCTAAGATAGAGGGCATGGGCATATTACATTTGTAACCCCTACATTTCCCTCAAATTGATAACCAGTGAGTCTTATACACATAGAATAAGAACAAAACAAAACAAAACAAAACAAACCCAAGACAAAAACCCCCAGATCCCCATAATATACCAAGCTGAGATAAAAACTGATTAATAAGCCATAAGTCATATATAAGAGGTGGAGCTTTTCTAGCTCAACCACCTGGTCCGAAATAATCACACAGAAGCTTAAAATTAATTACAAAATGATGAGTCAATAGCTCAGCTTATTACTAACTAGCTCTTACATTTAATGTAACCCATTTCTATTAATCTATGTATTGCCACGTAGCTCTTGGCTTTACCTGTTTTCTAATACCTTGCTCCCCTAATGGCTGGCTAGTTTCTCCCTTACTCTGCCCCTCTTCTTCCCAGTCTTCAGTTTGATTGTCCCACCTAACTTTATCCTGCCTTGTTATAGGCCAATTCAACTTTATTATTAACCAATGAAAGTAATACATGTTACAATGTACAGAAGGATTATCCCATGGCAGTGACATCATTGCCTTATTTAGGAAGTGAGACGTGACTGAGATACCAGGGCCTTCTCCAGCATCCCTTGTAGGCACAGTATCCTGGAACAGAGATTATCTTTAAACACACTAGCTGGCTGCACTTTTTATCAATAGGAAACTTAGAATCATCAGTTTTGGAACTTTGTTTCCCTAGTCCTGGCCCCAAATCCACCCTGGGCTGCCTTGAGTCAGCCTAGGCTTTTTACCAGTGCACCATGGACAGTATGGTCAAAACAATCAACATTTAGTCCTCATAGTTTTGGAGGTCAGAAAGCCCAGGATTGGGTGTCTGGGGATGCGGTCCAGTTAGCTGAGTGCTTGTCTAGCACACACAAAGCCCCGAGTTAAGGCTCTAGCACTGCAGAAAGCAGGTGCACACTTGCAGCTCCTGCGCTTGGCAGGGAAGCTGAGGCAGGAGAATCAGAAGTTCAAGGCCATCTTCAGTGAATCTAAGCTTGGGCTAAATTAAAACCCTGTTCCTCCTGCCCTGGAATTCTTTTCCAAGATCAGGGTGCTGGCATAGTGGGGGCTTTGAGAAGCTCCATTCCTGACTTATGTAGGTGTAGCTGTCTCTTTCCTGTGTCCTCATACAGCAGAATGTAAACTCTAATGCCTTACTGTGCAAATAAGATAGTGGTTCTTAACCTGTGGGTTGCGACCCCTTTGGGGCCAAATGATCCTCTCACAGGGGGGTCATTTAAGACCCTCTGTGTATCAGATGTTTGCATTATGATTCATAACAGTAGAAAAATTGCAGGTATGAAGTAGCAATGAAAATGATTTTATGGTCGGGGTTACTACAACATGAAGAACTGTATTAAGGGGTTACATCATAGGAAGGTTGAAAACCACTGATGTAAGGAGACAAATTTCAGCGTGGGTGGTCCTGCTCTCACAACTGAATATAAACATTTCTCAAAGGCCCCCACTTCCAAAAACAATCACCTTTATGATTAGGTTTCAACATAAAGGCTTTGGGGGTGGGTACACAGACATTCTGTCCAGACAGGTGTCCTGTAACCCTAGCCCTTGAAAGTAGGGGCTGGAGGGCCTCTGATACATAGTGAATCTGAGGCTAGCCGGCCTGTACGAGGGCGTTTCCACCTCCACCACCAAACCAAGCCCCATTCCCTCCATAGTGGAGGCAGTGGGAAATGACATCATATCGTCTATTTTACAGAAAACCACAGTGGCCCCGGAACCTAAGCTGTTTGAACACTCATTCTCTTGGTGAAAATCGGTTCATCACCTAGTTTCAGCCATCAGGTGAAATGCACGCCATTCATCTCAGTTCATTTAATAGACATTTGTTAGGGATAAAGGAAGTATCGTATGATCTAATGAGGAACTCTGCCTGATGAGAAATGAGATACGAAGAAGCGTGGAACCACTAGAGGACGATATAATACAACAATACAATGAATTTGGCCAGTACAAAGGCAGTCAAAACTCGGCAGAGTGAGCGGCCACTGCAGCCTCCGGAGACTGGGGAGGGAAACGGGCCTTTAGCTGCTTCCTCGCGTCGGCCAAGGAAAACCAGATCATGTATTTTCAGAGCAGCCACGTCGGCGGCTGGCTAAGGATGAGCGTTATCAAAATCCAGCATGCGCTTGGCTGACTTTCTGCCCCTAGCAGGTCTGAAGAACCCCTTTTCCCTTCAGAGATGCTCGCCCCTAAAAATGGGCCGGGATGTAGTTCGGTTGGCAGCTTGTTTTCCAAGCGCAAAGTTCTGGTTTCAATCCCCAGGGACCAATAAAAAAATGGGCATGGTGGCACCTGCCTGTAATCCCCAACTCTTGGGAATTGGAGGCAGGAGGATCAGAAGTTAAGTTCAAAGCAGCAAGTTGAGACCTTATTAAAAAAAATAATTGCTTACTCTCTTATTCCTTTGAATGCGGCTGGATTTTGAGCACACAGAGGCTAGCTGTTTTCAGCCTGATATATTTTGATTTCCCTATTATTTGAATTACAGAGGAGTTTATGGCTCATCCTTGAAAAGAATTATTTATTTATTTATTATTTATTTGCTTCATTTTAAACAGAGTCTCACTGTATAGCCCTGGCTGATCTGGTACTCTTTCTGTAGACAGGCTGGCCTCGAACTCACAGAGATCCATCTGCCTTTGCCTCCCAAGTGCTGGGATTAAGGGGTGTATACCACCACATCTGGCTCAATAACGCTTTTATATAAAGTTCTTTATAAATAAAAAAGTATTTCTATCTTTTATATTAAGTAGATTTCTCTTTGTTTGCTTGAGACAGGGTCTCACTATATAGCCCAAACTGGCGTTGAAATCACTATGTAGCTGAGGCTGGTTTTGAACTCTTAATCTTCCTGCACTTCCAATATGATCCGAGTGAAGACCTTAGAGAAAGTCTGTAACTTCCTTTTGATGAGTCTTTCTCCTCAAAAAGGCACCAGAATATTTATCTTGACTTAATGTTGTTAAGATTGCTTAGCGAAGTCCTCAGTTACTACAAGTTAAAGCTGTCTGCTTTTGTACATCCAGTGCTTAGTACAATAAAAGTGGCCCTTAGGAAGCGCTAAGTAAAATGAGCAAGCACCGGGAGTGGGGACTCCACAGGTACTTGAGGAACCTCACTTAGAGAACAGGAAAAATGTCAGAGTGCATCTTGCCTGTGCCTAGGCCCCAGGAAATGATTCACGTCTGGAGCCTCTTGCTGAGGCCCGGAGCGTTTTGCTGCGGTAAAGACACTGGGAAGCTGCTGCTTCATAGACCATCATATTCTAAATGACGTAACCTGCAACCACGGTTGGCAGACATTTAATCAAAGGGCCATCCTCCTAGAGGCTAGACCAATCGTTTTCGAAGTGCAATCTTGGTCAGGTCAGGCATGTTGGCGCACATCTGTAATCATGGCAGCCAAGGAGTATAGGATAGAGGAAGAACCCATGGTTTGAGGCCGGTTTAGATTGCCTGAGACCTTGTTTAAAAAACAAGTCAGCTGGGTGGTGGTGGCACATGCCTTTAATCCCAGCACTTGGGAGTCAGAGGCAAGCGGATCTTTGTGAGGTCAAGGCCAGCCTGGTCTATAAAAGCTAGTTTCAGGACAGCTAGGGCTGTTAAACAGAGAAACTCTGTCTCAAAACAAAACAAAACAAAACAACAAACAAACAAACAAACAAAAAACCAAATAAAACCCAAAAACTAAAACAAAAAATCCCCAAGGTCATTTCCCGAAGAATGGATAAAGAAGATGTGGTTCGGTTACACAATGGAGTGCTACACAGCAGAAAAAAAAATGACATTTTGAAATGTGTGGGCAAATGGATGGATCTAGAAAACATCGTATTGAGTGAGGTAACCCAGACCCAGAAAGACAAATATCATATGTACTCACTCATAAGTGGCTTTTAGACATAAAACAAAGAAAACCAACCTACAATTCACAATCCCAGAGAACCTAGACAACAAAGAGTACTCTAAGAGAGACATACATGGATCTAATCTATAAGGGACGTAGACAAAGACAAGATCTCCCGATTAAATTGGGAGCATGGAGATCATGGGAGAGGATAGTAGGGGAGGGGAGAGGAAAGGAGGGGAGCAGAGAAAACTATATAGCTCAATAAAAGCAATAAAAAATCACAAATATTAAAAAAAGCTCACCTCAAGATCAGAAACATCAACATTGTTAGGTCAAAAGCAAGCCCCCAAAATGGCAGTGTTGCTGATAATGCCCTCAATGACCGTCTGGGCTCAGCTAGGGCTGGATTCTGACCAGGTAAACAGGAAAATCTCCAGCAAATAAACAAAAACCTAAATCCAGTATTTCACAGAAGCCTTGGGAAGTGGGTTTCTGTTTGCCAGGAAAAGCCGGCGCTTCCCTTATGTGCCCAGACAGCTAACTACCTCGAGCAATGGGGCATCTAGCTCCCTATTCAACAAGCCTGCAACAGATCGCTGTCCCCAGGCTGTCCTGGCCCACAAGGCATCTATGCCTACTCCAACTGCCAGCTGGTCTTGCTTGCAGGCTCCCCTTCCGCTGAACTTGTCTTCTTTTTCTTTCTTTCTTTTTTAAAAATGTTTTATTGTTGTTGTTGTTTTAAGATTTATTTTTTTATTTATTATGTATACAATGTTCTGCCTGCATGTGTCCCTGCAGGTCAGAAGTTGGCACCAGATCTTATTACAGATGGTTGTGAGCCACCATGTGGCTGCTGGGAATTGAACTCAGGACCTCTGGAAGAACAATCAGCGCTCTTAACCGCTGAGCCATCTCTCCAGCCCTGAACTTGTCTTCTTAAAACGGGCAAAGTGAGATGCTGGTGATGGTATATGAGCTGGGCAAGCAGGGTACCAGTAATCACTACTGTGGAGTCAATGGGTACAGCTGCTAAGGAAAGCATGGGTACCTGGGCTCCTTTGCTGCCACTGCTGAACTGCTACTGACTCGCTCTGCGACTCTACTTGAGTAACTTGAAGTTGTCTGGACCCCAGGACTCCAACATACCCAATTGTCTGTCTCACTTGCATCGTGATTTGGCTTCATGTACAATATATGCTAAATCCTTGTGTGTGTGTTGTGTGAACCAGAAAGGTTTCTATAAACTGAAATAGCAGAAGTTGAACTTCAGCTTCATAGAGAAGCAAAAATAAAAATGGTGGGTGGATTTCTTGTCTAGTGGTTTGGCTTCTTTTTACAGAAGCAACCAACAAATATATTTATATTAAGGCTTCCATAGTCTTTTTTTTTTCTCCAAGGCTGGTCGACAATGTGAAATACAATAAAACTGCACTTTTCTGTGGACTGAATCAAGCCTCTGGCAGCTCATATATTGGAGTCATACCACCCACATGACAGTATTTGGAGATGGGGTGTCTGGGAGATATTAGGTTTAGAAGAGGTAATAGTGAGATTATAAAAATATGACAGAGAGCGTGCTCTTCCCCTGCCGCGTGAGGACCCAGCAAGAAGGCAGGCAGCTGTCTGTGTGCGCTGAAGTGAGCTCTTCTGTGAACATGCCAAGTCCTCACGCCTCAAAAACTGAGAAATCAACTCCTGTTGTTCTAGTGTCTGATAAGTCAGGTCTGGCAAAGACACACGCCATGTGATACGATGTCACAGACTCCTGGTCTATGACACAAAAGTTGTTATACATCAGGCAGGCCTTATTATTATTGTTTTTTTTTTGTACTTGATACCTCAGAATACGAACACGTTAAAGGTCTCAAATTTTATAGGCTTCTTTTGAGTAGACTTTTTCAAGACCTAACACTCCTTTTCTAGAGAAGACAAGAGACTTAGTTGCTCTGGGAAACTATTTCTGTAGCAAGCTTTGCTTTTTTTTTCTTATAATCAAATTATAGTTTTATTTTTCCTAAATTATTTTTAAATTAATTTATTATATTATTACTTAAAAAATTACCAATCTAAATTCTCCTTCCCTCCCCTCCTTCCACTCTTCTCCCTCTCCCTCCACAGACCCTCCCACCCCACCCCCTCCAATCCTAAGAGAGGGCCATGCACTCCGCCCTGTGGAAAGTCCAAGGCCCTCCCTATTACATCTAGGTTGAACCAGGTTTACATCCAAAGGGAATAGGATCCCAAGAAGCCAGTACATGCAGTAGAGACAAATCCCAGTGTCATTATCAGTGGCCCCAACAGTTAACCCCCTTCAAAGGGGCTTGGTTGTTCCCATGCTTGTTCACTCCCAGTCCAGTTGAAGTTGGTGAGCTACCATTAGCTCAAGCAAACTGTCTCAGTGGATGACCCCCTCATGGTCTTGAATTCCTTGCTCATACTCTCACTCCCTGCACTCTTCAACTGAATCTTGGGAGCTCAGTCCAGGGCTCCATGTGGGTCATTGCCTCTGTTCCCCATCTGTTGTTGGACAAAGGTTCTATGGTGATATTTAAGATAATCATCAGTCTGACTACAGGGTAAGGTTAGTTCAGACACCCTCTCCTCTATTGCTTAGGGTCTTAGCTGGGGACATCCCTGTGGGTTCTTGGGCATTTTTCTAGAGCTAACTCCATAATGGCTTCCTCAATCAAGATATCTCTTTCCTTGCTCTCATATCTGTCCTTCCTCCATCTCTACTATTCCATTTCTTCAAGTTCTCCTCAACCCCTCCTTCTCCCCTTCTTTCTACCACTCCCCCCGCTCTCAAATTTTTGTCTGATTCCAATTTCCAGGTAGGTCTATATATGTTTTTTCTTTGGGTTCACCTTATTACTTAGTTTCTTTAGGATCACGAACTATAGGCTCTATGCCCTTTGTTTATGGCTAGAATCCACTAATGAGTGAGTATATACCACATTTGTTTTTTTGGGTCTAAGTTACCTCACTCAGGATAGTGTTTTCTAATTCCATCAATTTGCATGCAAAATTCAAGATGTCATTATTTTTTACTGCTGAGTACTCTAATGTGTAGATGTGCCACACTTTCTTTATCTATTCTTCAGTTGAGGGGCATCTAAGTTGTTTCCAGGTTCTGGCTATTACAAATAATGCTGCTATGAATATAGTTGTACAAATGCTTTTGTAGTATGATTGAGAATCTTTTGGGTATAGTCTCAAGAGTGGTATTGCTGGATCTTGAGGTAGGTTGATTGTCAGTTTTCTGAGAAACCGCCACACTGATTTCCAAAGTGGTTGTACAAGTTTGCATTCCCACCAGCAATGGATGAGTGTTCCCCTTGCTCCACATCCTCTCCTGCATAAGCTAACATTAGTGCTTTTGATCTTAGCTCTTCTGTTGGGAGTAGGATGGCATCTCAAAGTTGTTTTGATTTGTATTTCCCAATAGCTAAGGAAGTTGAACATGTCCTTAAGTATCTTATTGCCATTTGAAATTCTTCTGTTGGGAACTCTCTGTTTAGTTCAGTACACCACTTTTTAATTAGGTTATTTAGAATTTTAATGTTTAATTTCTTGAGTTCTTTATATATTTTGGAGATCAGTTCTTTGTCTGATATGGGGTTGGTGAAGATTTTTTACCCATTTGGTAGGATGCCTTTTTGTCTTACTGACTGTGTCCTTTGCTTTACAGAAGCTTCTCAGTTTCAGGAGGTCCCATTTATTTATTGTTGCTCTTATTGTCTGTGCTACTGGGGTTATATTTAGGAAGTGGTCTCCTGTGCCCATGTATTACAGGCTACTTCCCACTTTCTCCTCTATCAGCTTCAGTGTAGTCGGATTTATATTGAGATCTTTAATCCAGTTGGACTTGAGTTTTGTGCATGGTGACAGATATGGATCTATTTTCATTCTTCTACCGGTTGACATCCAGTTATGCCAGCACCATTTGTTGAAGGTGCTTTCTATTTTCCATTGTATCTATTTTTGCTTCTTTGTCAAAAATCAGGTGTTCATCGGTGTGTAGATTAATATTTGGGTTTTGAGTTTGATTCCATTGGTCAACATCTCTGTTTTTATGCCAATACCAAACTTTGCTTTTTAGTTGTTTCTTTTAAGTCTCACTGTAATTTTTTTTGAAACTCAAGCTGTTGCTTTTGTTTTTGTAATCTTAGAAACAAAGTCCTTCTATCCTTCCTTCCTTCCTTTCTTTTTCTTTTTCTTTTTTGTATTTTGTTTTTGTTTTTTTTTTGAGACAGGGTTTCTCTGTGAAATAGCCTTGATTGTCTTGGAACTCTCTCTGTAGGCCAGCCTGGCCTTGAACTCACAGAGATCTGACTACTTCTGCCTCTTGAGTACTGGAATTAAAGGCATGTGCCAACCCTGCCACCTGGCTCCTTCTATACTCTGAGTGATGGTTTTATTAATTTTTTTTGACACAGGGTCTCACTATACTATACTATACTAGCTTGGAACTCACTATGTAGACCGGGCTGGCCTCAAACTCACAGAGATCCACCTGCCTCTGCCTCCCAAGAGCTAGGGTTAAAGGCGTGTGCCTGCATCGCCCAGCTCTTTTCTGCAAGCATTGCAATTTTCCTACACTAATAGAACACACGACCACTGCTCCTCCCCAGCTCTATAAGCAACTAAAGGGATTATGTGTCACGATTATGAAAAGAAATGCAAACGTATCCATATTCGTAAGTACACATGCAGAATATTTGTAAGTGTCGATTTTGTGATATGGGTTGAGGTGGCTGTTGGCTTGTGTGCACGATGCTACGGCTCTGGAGAATGTGTGCGATGCTGCAGAAATGTTTTAATTGGAGAGCTAATTAGCTAGGTGTCTTCTGTGGGCGAACAACTTAAAGATGGTCCTACACATCCTCTGTTTTTTCAGAGAAGAAAAGAGATTGGGCCTAGAGAGTTGATGCATAAATAAACCTAGATGGAGATAGGCATGAGGATGAGAGGCAGGAGGCTGAGGCACGAGGATTCTAATTTTCAGGTCAGCCCGGGCTACATGTAGAGAGCGTGCCTCAGAAAAATCCAACCAACCAACCAGCCAGCCAACCAGAAATAAGCAAAAAACAAAACAAACAAAAAAGGGATTAGTATAGTGGAAATATGCTAATCAAGTCAGCACAGAGAACATAAAAACAAAAAGCAAAAACCAAACAACAACAAAACAAAAACCAAACCAAACCAAACAAAACAAAACCCCATAACAAAATAAAACAGAAGCAATAACAGCAAAAAGTAAAGAAACAGAATGAAAACAAAGCAGTGTGGATCAGATATTAGAGGGCCATGCATGTAACTGACCTGCATGGGGCAATAATGGCATCACTATAGCAAATACGGCCATGGAAAGGGCGTGATTTCTATTTCTTTTTTTTTTTTAAATATAATTACTGCTTGTATTTTTTTAAACTTTACTTAACTTTATTTCATGCGCATTGGTATAATGATGTCAGATTCTCTTGAACTGGAGCTACAGACAGCTGTGAGCTGCCATGTGGGTGCTGGGAATTGAACCTGGGTCCTCTGGAGAAGCAGTCAGTGCTCCCAACCACTGAGCCATCTCACCAGCCCGTGGTTTCTATTTTTTGTATTGTTTTGTACTGTGATGATGGGGTGTTCTTCCTCCTCAGCTTATTAGCATTGCTGATTCAACCAGACTGAACCCAAGACCAAAGAACGGTTGCTCTGGTTTTTTCTTCCCCTCAGTGGTCTACCGGCATGTAACAGAAAATACATTGTAGGTTTAATAACAAAACCCAGAGAGGCAAGTTATTCCAGAAGTAAGTGGATTTGACTTAAATAATTTTTATTGTTTTATTGTTTCATACATGCATACAATGTGTTTTATTCAAATCTGCCTCCTAGTAGTTGACATTTTATAGATTCCTAATATTAGGACGTTTGCTTGGATTGGAGACTAGACTGTAGGGGTGGGATTTTTGTGGTCTATGGAGCCGATGGTGGCATTCCTTGGTCGACCGTCTGAATTCTCCACGGCCCTTGTGGATGTCAGGCACAGGAGTGGTAAGCTGTGTCTGAGAGCTGGACATCACGCCACAAGCTTCTAAAGCAGCATTTCTTGACCCAGGGGTCTCGCCCTGCGCAGGGGTTGCCTATCAGTATACAGTGCAATTCATAACAGTAGCAAAATTACAGTTATGAAATAGCAACAAAATAATTTTATGGCTGGGGGTCACCCCAACAACAGGAATGGTGCTAAGGGGTCTCAGCATTAGGAAGGTTGAGAACCAGTGTTCTAAAGAACGAAGCATGTCTCCATTAGCTGTGGAAAAGGGAGCCAGACTCAACCTTATTTGAGACACTGGTCTAAACTTGTGGGGGAGTAAAGTTTATTCTGCTTTTATTTGTTATTGTTTATTAATAATAATTCATAATGAAGCAGGATGCCTGGGATGTGTATGGGCCACAGCTTTGCCATTCAACTTATGTTGTGGTCCAAGACGGACCAAACACGTTGATGTTAAGTACTGAGGCCGAGGTATTTATTTTGAGTAAGGCGGAAGGCAGAAAAGCTGAGACGCATGACGAACTAGGGTGCCAAGTGACTCAGGTTTTCAGACCTATGGCGGATAGGTGTACAGAATCTATGGATTCACATTTCTGATTTAAAAGAATTAGACATATTCTTGTTATGTATGGTTGGACACATTCAAGTCTAGGCGTGAATAACAGTTTATGGGCTCATTTTATGTTACAGTGCCACCTATGGTCCACTCTTGGGAATTGCATTCAGAAGCTAACCTAATGTGACTACTTTGGACACATAAGGAGAAAATCTAGAACCCCAGTCCTTCAGAAGTTCTCGAACTGGTCAGCAAAGTCAAGTTTTATCTCCAATTCCTGAGTCACTTTTTTGTTTTGTGGTTGAGCCCAGAGCTCTCCCTCCTCTCTCTCTCTCTCTCTCTCTCTCTCTCTCCCCCTCTCTCTTTCTCACTTTCTCTGTTGATGTGTGTGGGTTCACAAGAATAAGTGTACCTGTGTGTGTGAAGGTCAGAGGAACAACATATGCCATTCACTTGTTTTTTGAGGCAGTGTCTTTTGCTGGTGTGGAACTCGTTAGGGATAGTCCTGCTGCCTAGAGAACACCAGCTATTAGCCTGTCTTCAGGTCCCCAGTGCTGGGAAAACAAGCACACACAACCATGCTTAGCAGTTCTTTCATGGGTTCTGGGGATTAACCTCCCATCCTCCTGCTCTCATGGCAGGCACTGTACTGACTGAAGCCATCCCCTTAGCTCCTTCATTCCTTCTAATTTTTACTTGAGACAATGTCTCACTGAGTTGCCTAGGCTGTTCTTGAACTTGCTCTATAATTCAAGCAGGCTCTGAACTTGGAACTCCCTGCATTAGCTTTCTGAGAAGCTGGGATTGTAGGTGTGCCTGACCGCACCCAGCTCGTGAGTCACCTTTGTTACATGTTTGGTGAGTCGTTGTCCAACTCTGCTTGGATCTCTTGGATGAACAAAATAGCTTCACTCAGCATCTTGCAGAAGTCCCTCTTGCCCCCAGGGTCTGTTGCAACTTTCCCAATGGATGCCTGAAAGGGCAGATTGCACCAGATCACATACATATTTATCCATATTATGCGCACACACACTTAATCCTCTTTTTATTTGTTTGTGGTATATACATAGGTGTGTCCCTGCATGTGCGAAGCCCTTAGGTCCGTGCCAGGTGTCATCCTCTGTCACCCTCCACCTTACTTTTGGAGATAGAGTCACTCATTGAACTTGAGGGTGGTCTTTTTAGCTTGACTGGTTGGCTAGCTGTGCCAAGCATCAACCTGTCCCCATGTCCTAGTGTTGGGGTGACAGACACCTGCTGCTGTGCCTTTGATGTCAGTGTGGGAATCTGAGCTCAGGCTCTTGTGCTTGTTCAACAAATCTCGTTAGACACTGAGCCCCAGTCTATCCTGCGTTTATCACACACTGGGGCCATAACTTGTGCTGTTTGAGTTGTGACAGAAAAAATAAAATGTACCCTCCCAATAATTTCATAGAAAAAAAAGATTAACTTCTAGCACAACCCAAATTTCTTTCTCCTGTTGAGAACGACTATCTTTTTGCTTGCAGGGGCAGTGAGAAATTTCCCCTATAGTTTCTGACGGGTCAGTGTGGACAACTGAAAAAGACGTATTAAATGGTGAGAGGTTACACTTTTTTTTTTTTTTAGTTCACAAGTAGAGGCAGTCACGTAGGTTTCTGGAAGACAGAAAAAAAAATAAAAACAAAGACAAAAACAAAATTAACCCCACCCAGTTGAATTGGATGCTCGGCCACTTTCTTCTTAATAACTATGTGCTCATGCATGAAAACTCTTAAGTGGTGGACTTTCATGTTAATTCCAATAAAATGTTTTGTGAAGTTTGGCATATTGTGACAGCCCCTGGATCTCCATCCTCCCTTTGATATCTTGGTTTCCTTTCCTGCCCATCAAGGAGTGCATAAGCAAGACAGCTGCATCCTCAGCTGTTGCTCAGGGAATGGCTCAAAGCTGAAGACAGACTCCCACGGGACTGATGCTCTGGGTTTGTGCTCACGCATCATTAGTATCTGTCTTGGCGATTAACTGGGCCACTTTCCTCTGCCTTGTTTATATAGTGAGCATTTCTATCAAAGGCAGAGTTGACTGTGGATGGCTTTTTCTGACTTTGGCAGAGACGGGCTAAAAAGGCATCTGCTACAGGGCTGGCTGGAGAGGCGGCATAATGGTTAAGAATACTGGCTGTATTCTTCCAGAGGACCTGGGTTCAATCCCCTGCACTGTTGACCAAAGTTTCTGTCCTGCCTGGTCCTGCAGTTGTTCAGTCCCAAAGAAATACACAGAGGTCTAAGTTAATTATAAACTGGTTGGCCTAGTAGCTTAGGCTTATTAACTCTTATAACTCATATTAGCCCATAATCCTTGTCTGTGTTAGCCACGTGGTGGTACCTTTTTCGGCGAGGCAGTTGCATCTTGCTTGCTCTGTGTCTGGCTTCCTCTCTGTCTGGGTGATGATTCCAGACTGAAACTTCCCTCTTCCCAGAATTCTTGCTGCCCCACCTCTACTTCCTGCCTGGTCGCCCTGCCTATACTTCCTGCCTGACTACTGGCCAAACTGTTTATTTAAAACCCACACACTGAGACATTGGGGATGTTCTATTGGGAACTCACCAAGATCAGCTGGCCTGGGTCTGAAAAAGCCTGGGATAAAACTGGTCTCGCTGATCATAGCGGACAATGAGGACTACTGAGAACTCAAGAACAATGGCAATAGGTTTTTGATCCTACTGCACGTACTGGCTTTGTGGGAGCCTAGGCAGTTTGGATGCTCACCTTACTAGACCTGGATGGAGGTGGGTGGTCCTTGGACTTCTCACAGGGCAGGGAACCCTGATTGCTCTTTGGGTTGATGAAGGAGGGGGACTTGATTGGGGGAGGGGGAGGGAAATGGGAGGCAGTGGCGGGGAAGAGACAGAAATCTTTAATAAATAAATAAGTAAATTAAAAAAATAAAATAAAATACAAGTGACAGGGTACAGACCATTGTCCCACAGCACTGCACCTACATGGTGGCTCACAACCATCCATAGCTACAGTTCCAGCAGAATCTGATGCCCTCTTCTGGCTTCCATGGATGCCAAGCACATGTGTGGTACATAAACATACATTCAGGCAAAATATCCCTACACATAAAATAGAACACAATTTAAAGAAAGGACATGCTGGCAGTTCTTCCAGCCATGATTTCTCCTTGCTGACCTTTATGCACAATGACAAGCTTCCCTTTATTCTTTTTTTTTTTTTTTTTGGTATTTTGTTTTTTGAGACAGAGTTTCTAAGTAGTTATGGATCCAGTCCTGGAACTCAGTCTGATTAGAATGATGGCGGATGGGGTCCCATCATGGAAGATTTGCCTTACCTCCATTAAGCCTGGTTACAAACACAGTGTTTAAATAACATAAAACAAAAAAAAAATCATCCCTCCTATATTTTATTATTTCTTTCTTCAAAGGCAACCAGTGGGCTTTATTCACACACAAATGTGTGTGTGACTCAAGTATGCAGGTTTTTTGTTTCTGTGTTTTGGTTTTTGGTTTTTCGAGAGAGGGTTTCTCTGTCACTTTGAAGCCTGTCCTGGAACTAGCTCTGGTAGACCAGGCTGGCCTCGAACTCACAGAGATCCGCCTGCCTCTGTCTCCTGAGTGCTGGGATTAAAGACATGCACCACCGTTGCTGACTGCTTCCCTTTATCCTTTCTCCATTTAAGGTAATGTGTGGTAGACTGAGAATTGCATTTCCTATTCTTTTTCTCAGTTTCTAAGAGATCTATTTTCTTTCTTTTCTTTTTTTTTTTTTGAGATAAAGAAAAGAAAAAAAAAGTTTCCGCCTCCTCCCGGCCTCCCATTTCCCTCCCCCTCTTCCCACCCTTCTCCCCCTCCCCCCCCCCGCTCCTCTCCCCCTCCCTCTCCAGTCCAAAGAGCAGTCAGGGTTCCCTGTCCTGTGGAAAGTCCAAGGCCCTCCCCTCTCTGTCCATGTCTAGGAAGGTGAACATCCAAGGTGGCTAGGCTCCCACAAAGCCCGAACTTGAGGTAGGATCAAAACCCCGGGCCATTGTCCTTGGTTTCTCATCAGCCCCCATTGTTCGCCATGTTCAGAGAGTCTGGTTTTATCCCATGCTTCTTCCGTCACAGTCCAGCTGGCCTTGGTGAGCTCCCAATAGATCAGTCACACTGTCTCAGTGGTTGGGTGCACCCCTCGTGGTCCTGACTTCCTTGCTCATGACCCAGCAATACCACTCTTGGGAATATACCCAAGAGATGCCCTATCACATGACAAAAGCATTTGTTCAACTATGTTCATAGCAGTATTATTTGTAATAGCCAGAACCTGGAAACAACCTAGATGCCCCTCAATGGAAGAATGGATGAAGAAAGTGTGGAATATATACACATTAGAGTACTATGCTGCGGTAAAAAACAATGATTTCTTTTCTTTTCTATTGAGACTGACTTTCAAGTAGTTTGAAGGTTTTTTTTTTTACTTTTTATTTATTGCTGTAACATTACACTGTTCTTCTCTTGTGTTTATGGATGTGTTTTTTTTTTCCCCTTTCTATTGAACAGTCCTGATCTTTCTTAAGTGACTTTTTATTGGGTTAGAGCATTATAGTGTAGGTTTTGTAAGGTTTGGAGTGGAGTTCTTGCTTCACAAACCATAGATTAAACTTACATGCAGGCAGAGAGAAAAATATTTGCCCAGAGCTTCATAGTTCCATTAAATTACCTGCTCTGACGAAATGTGGGCGAGGTCTGATGTAACTTGGCCACGCGAGGGTGTTGGATGGCTTCATTTTGCCTCTCTAGATCACTTCCCAGCTGGGGAAGGCACTCTGCATGGACATCAAAGCCACCTGCGTTTTCTGGCTTTTAGCAGGACAAGAAAGGAGAGAGGGACCATGGGTTGGGCATTTTTTTCTGCAGTAAGGATGCTGCAGGCTGCCGTGTCTCTCAGCGGACGTTGCTCTTGTCTAGGTTGCTCACTCAGTTTCCCCTCCATGACTTTAGTCCACAGCGAGCCTTCTTAGCCCTCAGGGACAGTGACAGATGCACTGCCATTGTTTCTTTTTACCACTCACTCCCTTTTACTAAAACCTCTCCCAGATACCCCATCTCGTACATTTCATTTGTTTTGCTCCTTGATGTGTGTGTGTGTGTGTGACTTTGACTGATATGGAAAGTTTAAATTTCTGAAGGAAAGTGATTTATACAATGAAACAGTCTTGGACACTCAAGGAACTGAGTAGGTTTTTGGGTACAAAGTACAGAAAAAGGATCAAAGACAAGACATATTTAATCATTTTTTTTTCACTTAAAATTCATTTTGGCGCTGGGCTTGACCCCAGCATCCCACACAGGCTTGGCAGGAGGTGTCCCATTGAGCTAGGTGTCCTCAGTGCATAAGCAAGGTTTTAGGTTAGAAAATCAAGATAAAACATTTTTTCTTTCAATAATAAATCTATCACTTAATGTTATACTTCAAAAAGGGTTACTGATATCTAACAATTTTCAAAGTGTTGGTTTCTGTTGCTCAGATAAACATGTGACCAAAGCAATGTGTGGGTGGAAGGAATTTGCATATTATAATTCTCAGGTCATAGTCCATCGCCGTGGGAAGTCAGGGCAACCAATCAAGGCAGGAACTGAAGCAGAGGCCATTGAGAAATGCTGCTTATTAGCTTGCTCAGATTCTTTCTTATTTATCTCAAGAATCACCTGCCTTGGAGGTTGCACGGGGTCGGGGAGGTGGGGAGGCTCACACATGAATCTTTAATCAAGACAATACCCCACAGACTTGCCTACAGGTCTGTCTCATGGAGGCATTTTCTCAATTAAGATTCCCTCTTCCAAAATGACTCTAGCCTATGTCAAATTGGAAAACAGAAACAGAAACAAAACAAAACAGCAGACAGACAGAAAACAACTACCAGGACGGGTGGTCAAATTCTACCCCCGCCTCTTCTTCTTCTTCTTTTTTTTCCTGATAAACAGTGTTCTGCTGGAATCCCCGGCTCACCCGATTGACATTTCTCCCTCTCCAAGCCCCACCCTTTCAGAAAAACCACCAAAAAGTCCAGTTCTGTGTTGGCGGTGTTGGTGGCTCCTCCCCTGAAGCAGCTAGCTGCTCAAGACCCCACCTAAAAGCTTACCACACTGGTGCACAAACCCAGCTTGTGGAGGACATAGCATCACTCTCCCCACCTACAGGGTATTTAAGCCCCCTCCTTTAGACTGATCATGTGACTTTTCTCCTGCCCCCCCCCATCTCTGAATCCTGGAGGATTCACCCAGGAGTTACTTTGCTCAAATATACTTGGTTTTTTACTTTTAATTTGGCTTGATCTGGCTTACTGCATCAGTGGGGAATCCTGTTATTGGGGTACAGAAAGCCTATTAAATGGGTTTCTATCTATCATCTATCTATCTACCTACCTATCTATTATCTATCCATCATCTATCTATCTCTATCTATCATCTATCTATTATCTATCTATCTATCTATCTATCTATCTATCTATTATCTATCCATCATCTATCTATCTCTATCTATCATCTCTCTATCATCTATCTATCTATCTATCTATCTATCTATCTATCATTATCTATCCATCATCTATCTATCTCTATCTATCATCTCTCTATCATCTATCTATCTATCTATCTATCTATCTATCTATCTATCTATCTATC
>JABTXL010009415.1:4118573-4130951 GCA_025134845.1 Neodon shergylaensis
TGTGTACATGTGTGTGGTACATGCAATATATGTGAGGTATATGTGCATATGTGTGGTGTATGTGCACGTGTGAGGTGTGTGTACGTGTGTGAGATGTATGTGCATGTGTGTGAGGTATATGTGTACATGTGTGTGAGTCGTATGTTCATGTGTGTGAGGTATATGTGTTTCTGTGTGCAGGTACATGTGCAGAAGACAGGGGAGGGTGTCAGGTGACCTGCTCTATCACTCTATACCTTATTGGTTTGAGGCAAGGTCTTTCACTGAGACTAAAGCTTGCATCTCTCAGCGAGGCTGATGTAATTTCCGAGCCATCCTCCTGTCTATGGCCCTGTCGGTGCTAGAGTCAGAGGATCGCAGGCCTCAGCTTGTTCTGTGCATGCTGCAGTCCCAGCTTGTTCTGCGCATGCTGCAACCCTGGCTTGTTCTGCGCATGCTCCAACCCTGGCTTGTTCTGCAGATGCTGCAACCCCGGCTTGTTCTGTGCATCCTGCAGTCTGAACTGTGTTCCTTGTGCTTCTGCAGCAAATGTTCCCGACCTTGAGCCATTGCTCCAGCCTGGGGGTGCATTCTTAAAGAGCAAACCCTGCCAGTTGTGGCCTGTTCATTAAACTTTTGCTTTCTTTTAAAATATTTTTTAAAAATTGCACCTATTATTTATTTGTTTATTCGTATGTGTCTGTGTGTGTATAACACACATTGCATGTGGTAGTTAGAGGACAACTTGTAGGACTTGGTTCTCTGCTTTTACCCCATGTGCCCCAGGAATTGAAAGGACTTGAACTCAGGTTATCAGGTTTGGCAGCAGATGCCTTCCCCAGCTGGGCCCTCTCACTGGCCTTCACCTTCTTAGCTGTGACATGTGCTCACACCGAGTCTAACAGTAACCCACCCATCTGACTTCCAGTCCCCGGCTATTGATTTTCCAGTGTTGTTTCTTGGCGGTGGAGCCATTACGGGCACATCTTGGTGACAGTGCTATAGACTAATCAAAAGATTTAATTCTTAGCAACAGTCAAATTAAAGATGAGATGGCTGCTAAGAGCCCTCGCCAAAGTCTAGTTTATGCATACCATAGTGTCTTCTGTAGATTAAAATGGCAGATACTTATGCTAACCTGTTACACTGACATATTCTTTATTAGTTATTGTTCTAATTGCTGGGGCCAAATACCCAGCAAGAAACAGGTCAGAAGTGTTTCTTTTAACTAAGGTTTGAGGGATACAGCCCACTATGGTGGAGAAGGTATGGTAGCAAGAGAATGAGGGGGGCTAGTCATATTGTTTTCATAATAGTCAGGAGAGAGAGAGAGAGAGAGAGAGAGAGAGGAGTGCTGGTGTTCAACTCTTATTCTCCTTTTCATTCATTCAAGGACTAACCCCCTCCCAGCACATGAGCTCGTGCTGCCCATATATTCAGGGGAGGTATTTCCTGCTCAGTCGAACTTTTCTGAAACACATCATAGACACATTCAAAAGTATGTTTCCATGGTGATTCTAATCCAGTCAAGTTGACAGTAAAGACCAACCATCACGCTTTCTGACATTTCAATAAAAGCATAGTTTTCCAGCCTCTTGTCTTGAAATTTTGCAAGTTTTGACATATTTTTATATAAGGAGATTCACAGCGCTCTAAACTTCCCTCATTATTACTCTATGCATTTTGCTGTTTGAAATAATTCATGAGATGCAAATGTTCTACACTTCCAAGGTGGTGATAGTGAGGCCTTGCCAGCCTGGCCCCTTCCTGTTTCCCCGTTTCCGAGATGGGAAAATTCCAACATTCATTGTGTGTATTCCAGGTGGATCGGGAGCCCTTTGTATTGGGTTCTAGTCAATTTGTAAGGAGTTTATGTTCCATGACTTTGCATTAAGTTTCAAATTAGACTCAATAAACCTAAATTCCAAGTGAAATTCTGTCTGATCCATTCAGCCTCTGGAGCTTGTCAGAAACTCCAGAATTGGCTTGGATTTCCTTCCAGGATTTATGAACCTGGGCTGAACACAAGGCTCATAAAACAATCCAGCCAGAGTCCCTTAGTCTGGGATTTCAAAATTTGCACATTTTTGTACTTATCAAGCAAGTTGTCATTGTCCATTGGATTTATGCTCTGCTTTTCCTAAATGACCTCATTACACATGGTAGACCATCGCCTTCATTGACGGTATGGGGTGAGTTGTAGCCTTCCTAATTTCTTAGGAGGAAGTTCTAATCCTCAGGACCTCAGATTCTGCTCTTATTTGGAGTTAGGGTCTTTATAAAACTAATCAGGCTAAAATGAGGTCATTAGCATGGGCCCCAGTCCGATGACTGATTGTCCTCACAACAGAGGGAAATCTGGACACAGATACACGCCAGAGGGAACATCATGAAGCTTTTAAGGCAGAGTCAGGGGTGGTGAGTCTACCTTAGGAATGCCAAAGATGGCTGGCGAGCCACTAGACGAAAAAAGGCACAGGGCAGATTTTCCCTCATAGATACCCAAGTGTACCAAGCCTGTCAGCCTCCTATTCTGGACTTCTAGTCTCTAGACCTATGAGATGATATATTTTTGTGTTTAAGTACTAATGCATGACTCTTTGTTACCTACTCCCAGCAAACTGCGATCACTGGTAAAATAAAATTAAAATAAAGGCTTTAGACTTTGACCAACTTTCTTTCTTTCTTTAATTTTTCCCCCAGGATTTCTCTGTGTAGCCCTGGCTGTTCTGGAATTCTGTAGACCAGGCTGGCCTCAAACTCAGAGACTTGCATGCCTCTGCCTCCCAAGTGCTGGGATTAAAGGAATGGCCACCACCACCCGGCAACTATCTTTTTTCTCATAGAGCTGATTTTTTTTTAAAAAAGTAATTCAGGAAGGTAGCCTGTTGTGGAATATTAGTTTATGATATGCTACATTCATTTATGCTGTGGAATATTTGTTTAGCGATGAAAAGATTTGTTGTATACTTTTATGCTGCATTTGTTTAACTCTGTGAAACTGTGCTTCCTTGCCTGCCTAAAACACCTGATTGATCTAATAAAGAGCTGAGCGCTCAATAGCTAGGCAGAGAGAAAAATAGGTGGGGCTGGCATAGAGAGAATAAATAGGAGGAGAAATCTAGGGAAGAGAGTGAGGAGTGAGAAAATGAGGAGAGGAGGACGCCAGGGGGCAGCCACCCAGCCTCCCAGATACACAGCCACCCGGCCGCCCACGGAGTAAGAAAAGAAAAATGTATAGAATCAAGAAATGTAAAAAGCCTGGAGGCAAAATGTAGTTAAAGAGAAACGGGTGGGATAATTTAAGTTAAAAAAGCTGGCTACAAACAAGCCAGCTAAGACCGGGCATCCAAAAGTAAGAATAAGTCTCCGTGTATTTATTTGGGAACTGGCTGGTGGGCCCCCAAAGAGTAAAAAACAAAAACAAACAAAAACCTACAGTAGCCATAATCTTTATTTTACACATGAGGAGATGGAGGCCAAGGGGGATAACCAAGACTGTAGAAGTCCCATTGCTCAGTTGACATAGTAATAAAAGTCTACAATTCCTATTACATCCTCTGGTGCTTCCATGATAGAGGGAAGCCCAAGTATTAGTTTCGAAAAGATGAACACGACTCTCTCTCTAGGTTATCTGCCATTTTGTGTTCCTATGCTTTGGTGCCTGTTCCACAAATACCAATGATGTTTGTTGAACTCTGTCCAGGTACCATTGCTGTATAGAATCATGCTTAGTATAAATCAGCAATCATCTCATCACATCCGTGAACATGTCAGTCAGCAATCTGGAGGGGGTACAGTCAGCACAATATGCCTACCATCTTTCTGCTCCGTGATATCTGGAACCGCAGCTGGGAAGACTTGAATATTGGCGGTGAGCCTGATCCCTGGGGTCTAGAAACATCCAAAGGTTCGTTCATTCCTGTATTTGTAGGTCTGTGGTTCACTATTGGCTGAACCTCAGTGGGAAACATGAGCTGGGACACCTAGTTCTGGCCTGGACCCTTGATAGTTGGCTTTCCTCATAGCATAGAATCCGGGTCCAAGAACAGCATCCTGAGGGAACCAGACAGAAGCTCTGAGCTCTCTGTCAACCAGTGTTGGAAGAACCTGGTGTCACTTCCTGGAGACGTCACTAATTAAAAACAAACCCATTTCTTTACTCTATGTGTTTATGTGTGTGGGCATAGGCAGGTTACGTTAGAACAACTTGTAGGAGTTGGAGACTGAACTGAGGTCATCAGGCTTCATGGCTTCAAATACTTTTCCTCTGTGAGCCATCTCACAAGCTCCTTCACTAGCAATGTTATTATCTTTTTTAGACTTTTGAGATAGGACCGCACTATGCAGCCATGGTTAGCCGCAATCTCACTATTCATTTCAAGTTCACTTCAAACTCTCTATCCTTTGGTCTCAGCCTCATTGGTATTGTGTCCGACTAAATTATTTCCTCTTGATTTTAGTTCCTTTAGCACTGCAAGACCTCATTCCATCAACTGTTGTGAAGGCTAACTATGCTACTATAAATAAAGCATTAGCACGATGCCTGAATCACACCGAGCTCGGCATTGTCATGGTAACTGTTACAGTCACCACTGGTGGTGATGGCACGATGCTGGGATGATGCTTTTCTCAAGTCAGACCCAAAGGTGACCTGATCAAGTGCTGTGATTTAAAGACAAAAACCCCAAACAACTGGGGCTAGAGAAGTGGCACAGTGCATAAGAGTGTGTACTGTTCTTGCAGAAGTCCAGGGTTCAATTCCCAGCACCCCACACAAGGCATTTCAGAACTGCCTATAACTCCAGCTCCAGGGGATCTGACGCCTACTTCTGGCATCTGCAGGCACTGCATGGACGTGTACAAACCCACACACAGAGGCATGCATATACACACAGTTTTAAAAAATTAACCGATAAAGGGATAAAAACAAACAAACTAGTATTGTGCTGTTTAAAATTTTCAAATAACCTTATAGGAATATAGGGGTGAATAAAAAGATGCTGAAGGGGCTTGAGCGATGGCTTAGCAGTGCAGAGTGCTGACTGATCTTGCAGAGGACCTCAGTTTTGCTCCCAGCCGCCACACAGTGGCTGTCAACTACCCATAATTCTGGTTTCAGGGCATCTGGTGACCTCTTTGGCCTCTGTGGGTTCCTGCATGCATATAATGCACCTAAACTCATGTGAGTACACACACACATATAAAATGATAAAGAAATAAACAATAACTAAAACAACAAACAAATAAGCGATAAATAAACAAAAAGCTAATTAAAAACGTGGCAGAATGAATTAAACTAGAACGTGAAGGCTGCTATGGAGAACTGGTTTCATGAGGTTCTGCCCAAATGAAAAGAAGGCCAGTGAATCTGAGCCTGAGAAAAGGGGGCTTTTGAAGGGTTTATTTCATGCTGCAAGTTCCCCTGGTGTCCCCTGGGCCTCCTATTCTATCCAGCCCTGGCTCCTGTATGAACCGTACATTCCCATGCCATGTCCTTCCTGCAACACCAACCATCACTTGCTCTTGTAAAACTGGAATCCTGAGTCTCGAGTCTTTTTCCAGGGACATCTATATTTTATCTTCTACATCCTCGAAGCCTTTCCCACCTTTTACAAGAAACTGAACTCCACAGAGGACGTTTATCATGATTTTTATAGGTCTATTCAGGGCAGGCTATAGGGGGAAAGGATCACGTGACAGAGTATTTAACAGCCTGCTCTTGTCTGCTCTTCACCCTCGCTCTTCAGCTCTTGCACATTTGAACTCCAGAGACCAGACCGCCCAGACGCCGTCAGACCCCTAGGGAGCGCCATCCACTTTACTAGCTAGAGGGATGGGTGTGTAGCTCAGTGACAGCGTGTTTGCCTAGAGTGAACAGGTCTGGGATTCAGTTCCTGTTAACAAAAAAGAAAGCAATAAAAACAAAAACTGATGTTCTGGTTAGAGAAAAGAATACTATGCAGAAATACAAGCAAAGAATTTTAGGGTGAATAAAAAAACCAATCTACACAGGTATAAACTTTAATGTTGTTTTTAGCCATGGAAATAAAGTTGGCCTCGACCATGTAGAAGCACGGCCACCTTTCATGCTGAGACCAACACTCCGGAGGGCTATGTGTATTATACTTCTGCTTCTCAGAAGACTAAGGCAAAAATCAAATGACATGATATCTAACTGCAAACCCCCCACTCTTAACTAATTCTTATGTTATATCGCATTTTCTGCAATATATCAGTCTGCATAAATACTTTCTTGGCACAAAGCTGAGAGCCTTTCAGACATTCTTTTTGGTTGTGCCAGGGTTTGAACCCAGGGCCTCAGGCATGCTAGGCAAAGGCTTTCCCACTGAGTCAGACTCCTGGCCCCTGAGTGGTCTGAAGGAAGAATGTGTGTACTCTGAGCTCTTCAGGGGTCACTTTACAGCCCGTGAGGATCTCCATTGATAATCAGTATGCTCCAAGTTTTGTCTTCTGAGGACTTTTTTACTTACATACCTAAAAACATTTTATTTGAGAAACCACCAATGTGCAAAAGTTACAGATGAAACGATATGTCACAAAAGATGTTCATTGTGAAGATTAAACCCTCCCTAGTTTTCTTTGGCAATCATTTTATGATAGTTCTGATTAATGATTTCATCTTGGGCTATTTCAGTGTTTAGCGGCCTTCATCTGTTAGCGTGGATTATGGGTGCCATGCCTCGCTGGAATCTGACTCGTTTTTGACCAGTGCATGTGAATTAAAATCAATAGGAATGTCATTAGCATCCCAATACCATGAAAGATAATATAACAATTTCTCAAGCATTCAGTTTATTAAAATTTGCTAAAGTGTGAAATATGTAGGACAAGTAATGATGTTTTAATCTTTTACCAAGGTAACAATAGAAAGCTGATTGATTCCATCCAGTAATTATAACATCAGAATGATGGAAGATTGTAATCAAGCCGGATTCATGCTTCTACTCCGTCAGTCCTCCATGCAGGATAAAATTCTCATTTGCATCATCTCTTTTATCTGAAAAGAAATCAAACTTTTTTTGCCTCACTAAACCCGTGAGGTAGATAATAGCCTTGCCCGACTCTGGGAAGGATGGTGTAGCAGCCCCTGCCTACTAATGGCTGAGAAGGGTGGGACAGCCCATCTTGAAGCCCAAGTTACCTCTGTAAGAGCTGTCAACTCGACGGAGAGCTAACACTCCCTGAGCGTCATGGCGTTACTTTCTTCAGGTTTTGAAAAGACAGCTCTTGGTAAATGTAGCTGATCAAACACTAGTTCTGTGGTCAACTCATTTGGTTTGTAGAGAGCCCAGAGAAACTTTTTTTTTTTTTGATTTCAGAAAAGCTAACAAGAACAAAATTTTCCTTGGACATACAGGGGTGTTACTGTGAACTTGCATGTATGAAGTTGTTAGGCTATGTGGAAGAAGCTGGGAAGACCTGAACCAGGGGTAGAAAAGGGCTCGATGAGGCTCATGGTGTTAAACTGAAGTTCTAGGATGTCAAATCTTGGGAAAGAAAACAGGAGAATCCTGATGGTTCATTTCTGCCATCATGTGAGCTTTGAAGACAGCTTGGGGGGTAGGTCACATCCAGCTATCACTGCGAGGTAACCCAGAAAGTACCATCAGCCATCTTGAGAATAATCATTTCTTCCTGGAAATGTACAAAGAGAAGGTTTTCTTCACTGGGGACATGACTCTGCTTGTCCCTAGTGATGTCAGATGGCCTGTTATAAGCTGGCAAAGAGCCCCATGCTCTTCTTCCTAACACCAAGTCAAGTCACAGTCAAGTTTGTGGGATAATTTGCCTAATTACAGCTCTCAGACTAGAAGCTTTGCAAAGACTGGGACTGAGTGTGTGTGCATGTGTGTGTGTGTGTGTGTGTGTGCGCGCGCGCGTGCGCCTTTCAATATGACTGACTAAATGTTCCTGGTGTCTGCTACGTGCATTCTCTCTTATGGATCCTGGTCTGAGTGAGAACTCACACAGATTGGTTGGAGGGTGTTCTTGCTTCTCTTAAAAACATGCCATCTCTTTATTGGGGCTTCTGGTTGCTACTCTTGTGGGGTGTTGGTACACTGTGTGAAAATGTGTTGCTGTGATTGGTGTAATAAAAAGCTGACTGACCAATAGCTGGGCAGGGAGTGTAGGTGGGACTTCCGGGCCAAAAGGAAGGAAGTAGGAGATGAATTGAGACACATGGGATATGGTCGAGATGCAAACAAGTTGGATACAGAAAATGGGAGAGAAGGAAAAGCCATGTGGTAGAACATAGACTATAAAAATGTGGGCTCTTTAAGTTATAAGAGCTAGTAGGACAAGCCTGAGCTAAGGCCAAGCTTTCATAATTAATAACAAGTCTCCGTGTCACTATTTGTGAGCTGGTGGCCCAAAGAAAAATCCATCTCCACTACTCTCCCAGCCATAAGGAGTAAGTGTCTGTAGGGATTGGTTATACAACAGTTTAGGAGTGACCTTACAACACTCCACAAATTAACCAGGAAGCATTTCAATTCTCAGAGGACCTGGATGCTTTAAAGAGGAGCCTAAGAGGAGCCTCAGACATGCTTGAGAATGGAAAGCTGAGACTTGAGAATGTTCCCATGGCTCAGGTAGGCGTGAACATTCGGGTGATTCTGCTCCTTGTTATACAAATATTTACTTTCATTGTTTGGTGACAGTTATTAACCTTCTCGAAGACTTTCTTTAGGCAAGAGAGAAGTGTGATGATTGTTTTTGGAGCCAGACCGACCTGGAAGTGAATCTCAGCTCTAAAACTTATTAGTTTTGAAGCTTCACATCTAAACTTGGGAAGGTTGTCCTGGTCTTATAGGATCATCCTGTGGGTCAAACACACCAGAGACCATAGTGCCTGGTACAGAGATTCATCCTGGTAGATTGCTCAATGTGTGGGAGGTCCTGGTGAGACTCGTTATTGCCCAGTTTCAGAAAGTGAAAATTGATGGCTACATAAGATAAAATTCCCTAAAAACTCAACAAACTGTGAGATGATGCTTAGCAAAACTGGGCACAGCTCTTCTGCTCCACGGAGAGACTTTTTTTTTAAAAATTTTCGAGACAGGGTTTCTCCGTAGCTTTTTTGGTTCCTGTCCTGGAACTAGCTCTTGTAGACCAGGCTGGCCTCGAACTCACAGAGATCCGCCTGCCTCTGCCTCCTGAGTGCTGGGATTAAAGGTGTGTGCCACCACCGCCCGGCTCATGGAAAGACATTTTTAAGGAATGCTGGAGAAAGTAGAAGATACAGGTGTCGGCTAATTTCCGTACTGTCCCGCAACGTGACTTTGTTAGTGGCTGACATGAAAACGGAGGAGGGAAGCATTGGAACTTGCTCTCTTAGACGGAGGGACCTCGACTGTTGCTGAGGGCTCTGAACTGGCTAGGCAAATGTTGATCTTAAAAGGTCATTAGCAAGAAACGCATGGTTTTCTTGCCTCTGTTACAACCTTTGCTTGTTCAGGGAATTCTGGGTCAGCTGCAGGCTCTGTGGAGACAGAAGACAGATGAAAACACTCTGCCCCTGTTACGGAACAGCGCTTCTGTTGATTCTTTGTTGGAAAAACTGAGAGGGTAGAGCCCATATGTCTGAGGCCCTCTCTCCTCCTGAGATGCCACAAGAAACACTGTAAGTGGGCTCATTCTGGTCTCCTATTAGACTTACCAGGGAGCAAACAGCAGTCGGAGGTCTGATTCTCCCATCAGGCCAATTGAATACACACTTTTAGGAAAGGAGCTTAGATAGCCACAGTAACAAGTAAAACGAAAACCTGGGTAGGTGATTTGAATGTCATTGGGTTAAAAACAAATCTCCACTGGCCTGGGTTTCTGAACACTTACCACACCGCAGAATCCTAGGAGCTTCTGGCAGGGCAGGGGCTAGTGGAAGAGGGAGTGAGACACGAAAGCCCCGAGTCTCTTCTGCTTTGATGTGTTTGGTTGAGGTCATTGATCTTGGCAACAGGCCTTTTCCCAACATCACCTAGAATAGGAATCTCATTGTTTTCCAAACTATTAAAATCCCCAGAGGAGGTGAAGTGAAGGGTTCTCGGAATGGGATGTCAAGACGTGTCATGCTAACTCGGAGTTTTTAGGAAATGCTTCCCTGGGGCCCTATGGTTTGGCAGCTTTTATCCTCAGCACTTAGCTGCCCAGCCCACTGGGGAGCCTACTTGTGGACTAAGGAGCCTGCAGACGCATCAGCATGTCCAATCGTGCGGGGTTAACTGAGGGGCTGGGGCTCACTTCACAGCTGCAGTGGGGGAGTGTGTTAGAACTAGGGCTCCAGGGACCGGTTGGGTGGGAGGAAGTTGAGGCCAGAGGAACCATCTAGAGAGGGACATGGGTTAGGCAGGTCCACCTGCCCTGTTTAGTGTATTCCTGTAGTCTTCATTTCTTCTCCCTTCTTTATTCTTTCACTCCCATTCCGTTTTATTCTCTTTTTCTTTTCCTTCTCTTTCAAGCCCCCCCCCACCAGTTGTGTTTTTTTTCTTTTTTTTTTAATTTTTCATTTTGTGGTCTTGAGTCTTATGTCTTTAAAGCATTTGTCTCAAACTCATCACATGTGGGATTAGATAATGTTGGACAATCAGGCTGTTGTGTAGAAACAGTTTGGAGGGCGCTTCTTACGGCATCTCAGGAGAAGAACATTGCTCATCGGTTCATGGCTATGATTTGGCTAACTAGATGAAAACAAAACCCAAACCCTCTGATCATGCTCTTTAGAACTGTGGGGCTTGAAAAGAAGGGCATTTTCTCCTACTTATATGCATTTGTATTTGGGATAATATTGTCTCTAGCACTTTAGAATAGGAAACGGTATTAAAGTGATGTATTTATCCCTCAGACATTACCAGACCAACTCCCATAAAAACATCAGAGGCTAAAACAGAGACTGAGACGTATTTCTGCTGTTCCTTTGTGTTCTTCTCCTTATCCATCCTGGAGAGAGAAAAGGATCACGTGCTTCTCTCTAGAGACACAAATCTGCCTCCCCCACCCCCAAGATCTTGACCCAAGGCTGGGCTTGAACGTAAGTATTTTAGGATGGCTTTGAGTTCTTGCCTCTGACGTTTGGTGTGGGACTGACTCATGATCCTGTACAGCCAATGAGATCTCAGAGGGACCAGTGAGTCTTGTTTTTCCATTAAAACCCGGAAGGATGTGGGCTGTAGTCCACAAAGCAAAGAGTGAACTGACATAGGTTACAAAACCCGAGAGAAAGCAGAAACCACTTGAATACCAGACAACTGGACAGGGCTGTGGACAAATAAGAGAGAATAGATGTTGTGGGTTCAACTATGTCTCCCTCCCCAAAGATGTGCTGCTGCCCTAAGTTAGGAAGTGGGGAATGTGACCCTATTGGAAACAGGGCTTTGAAGATGTGTTTGAGGCAGACCAAAGTGAGGTTGTAGAAAACGAGAGTCAGCTGTCATCTCGAGGCGGCATGCGTCGTAATAGTAAGAGAGGACGCACAGAGACAAGAGGGATGCGTGAAGACATACAGATAGAGACACACACACACAAGTCTTGTCACAGCTGACAAGCCAAGGAACTCTAGGGATTGTTGGGAAATGGGAGACTAGGAATGGATGGGGAGGAACCTTCAGAGAGAGAGAGAAAGCAGGGATTGATGATTCCTTAATCTCAGAATTTTTAATCTTCAGATCTGTAAAATCCTAGGTGGCTTAAGCCATCAGATGTGTCATATGCTTTGACACAGCAACCCTAGAAAATTAGTGCAATGAATCCATGTAGCTGATTCTGTTTAAACTCTTTGGGGACCAGCCACCCAACTCTCAAGTAAATACATGGAGAATCTTGTCTTACTCATGAATGCCCAGTTTTAGCTTGTCTTATTTCTAACCAGTTTTTCTTAATTTAAGTTATCCCATCTACCTTTTGCCTTTGGGCTCTTACCTTTCTGTATTCTATATTTGTTTCCTCCCTTCTTACTCCATGGCTGGCTGTGTAGCCGGGTGGCTGGCCCTTGGCATCCTTTTCTCCTTTTTTTTCTCTTTTTCTTCTCCTTTCTTTCTGCTCTTCCCTCTCCTCCTGAGCCTAGATTTCTCCTCCTATTTATTCTCTTTGCTTGCCAGGCCCCTCCTATCCTTTCTCCTGCCTAGCTATTGGCTGTTCAGTTATTTATTAGACTAATCAGGTGTTTAAGGCCCACAAAGTAACAGTTTCACAGAGTTAAACAAATGCAACATAAAAGAAGGCAACACATCTTTCAATCATTAAACAAACATTCCACATCACAAACAAATGTAACACATCTTAAACTAATATCACACTACAAATACACACAAAACTAAAGGTGGGAAAAGGGTCCTTCCTTCCTTCCTTCCTTCCTTCCTTCCTTCCTTCCTTCCTTCC
>JABTXL010009415.1:4136231-4148673 GCA_025134845.1 Neodon shergylaensis
GCACACACATACACGGGCACACACACATTCATGGGCACACACATGCATGTGCACACACACATGCAAGTGCATGCTGAGACAGGTTACTGATATCAGTTTTCTTTCTTCTACCACTCTCTGCCATGTGCTGTGAGACGGCCTCTCTCACAGGACCTGGAGCTTGCTATTTTGGCTGAATTAGCTGTCCGTTAGCCCTGGAGATCCACTTGTCTCTGTCCCCCAGTTGCTGCTGTCTACATACATAGAGGTATGCTACCAAATGGGGCTTTTACATTTGTGCTTGGGATCCAAACTCAGGTCTTCATACTCTAGCAGCAGATACTTTATCGACAGAACCATTGTCCCAGTCCCTCAATTAATTTTTGAAAAGAGAATATAACATTAATGTAAACTTTGGGAAGACAATAGGGCATGGAATAAAAATCTCTCTCTCATATTCTTATTCCTTAGTCTCTCAGATCCCTCTCTTTGGGCCAGCCAACTTTTTTTTTTTGGTATATCCTTCTGGTCAAATTCTGTACATACACAAATATTCTCTTCCTCTATATATACATATACATAAATATATATAATTGGAGGATACAATTTTGTATCCGTTCTCACACAAATAGATGTATATTGTCTTTTCTTCTGTATGCTGATTTTTCATAAATTGGTTTGTCAGAAACTGTCTCAAGCCAGTAAACATAGATTAACTTAGTTTTTTCCCCAAAAGCTATATAGTATTCTGTTGCATGAGCATCATACAATCTTTTTTTAAACAATCAATTATGTGTTATGGATGTTGTAGATTGGTTCCAATTTTTTGCTATTATAAGCAACATCACAATGCATAGTCTTGGGCATGCACGTTTGTACATATGGGCAACTATATCTAGAAATGAAATTACGGGTTTGGGAGGAAAAGCTTTGCAATTCTTTCAGCAAGTACCAACTGATCTTCCTTAGAGACTCGACGCTTGCCATTCCTCTGCTCGGCTTTTGTTGTAGATACTGGGATCACTAATGGAAATTTGCTTTGAGGAAGTCGTAGGTTAAAAAAACAAAGACAAGTTGCAAGATTGAGGAAGGAAAGGATTGAATTTGTCCTTTTATATCAGCTTGCGTTTTATGAGATTTCTAAGTACTTTACCAAAACTCCTGGCAAAGTAGACATTCCTGGCTAGGAGGATGCATACCACATGGAGAAACAAAAAGTGTGAATTGGCACGAAAAGAATCTGTTCTAGGCAAACAACGCTGCCAGGACTCACTGTGGGATGCTGATTCAGCCCATCATCCTTTCCTTGACCTTGGTTTTCTTATGTGTCAGGGGAGTGGAGAGATGATCTCAGAACGCTTGGGTCCAAGTTTACTTGATCTTTACCAAACTTCTTTTCCTTTTTACCATGCAGCAGGAAGACTTGTAGAGGAGTAAGGTTCAGAATTTGTAATCCCTGCACAAAATGAAAACATGGCTTCTCCACTAAGAACGAATTTCACAGTAGCCACAGAAGAGCATAGGGCAACTATTGGTCCTCCAAAGGGCATGGATCCTGTGCAACTACCTTGGTGATAAGTTCACAAGGTCAACCCTGCTCCCATAGAGATTCTTTCTTCAATTTTCCCCTAAGCATTAGGTCATGGCTTGACAGACGCTCATCTGAGATGCTGTGTCAGATGACTGATTGTGGTGACAAATACTCAGGGAACAATGTAAGGGAGGAAATATGGGTCCTTTTGGCTCACAGTTCGGAGCCAAAACATGCTTGTTTGCTCCATTGTCGTGGGCCTGTGTGAGGCCGAAGATCATGGGGGCAACAATGTGTGGTTGCTCCCATTATGGTTGCTAGGAAACAGAGAGGACCAGAAAGGAACTTAGGGCAAGATACAAACGGCAAAGATGCGTTCCCAGTGACCTATTTCTTCCAATTAGGTACCGCCTCTGAAATTTCCACCATCTCCCAGGATGCCATTGAATTATGACTCCATGAGTTGATTTGTCCATTACTATATATCTATATATACAATATCTATCCATCTATCTATCTATCTATCTATCTATCTATCTATCTATCTATCATCTATCTATCATCTATCTATCTATCTATCTATCTATCTATCTATCTATCTATCTATCTATTACAGTAATATATATAATAAGTTTGCCACAGCCCCTTGTCCTAACCTGTAGCTTGCACACAGGGCGTTTGCTGAGTGGATCACAGGCAGACACCTGACCTACGGACATCCAGTTTGGAGGACGTGAAAAACTTTCAGGAGAGACTCTGATCAATGAATGTGACATGATCACACTGGTAGACTTCTCTGGAATTGGATCTGAGATATATAGAGAGATTTAGTCAGTTAGATTGAGGGCTAGGGGAGGGTAGAGTGGAGGTGAGCAGGCAGGGAAAGGGGATGCCATACGTATGCACCTGAATGCCGAACCCTTATTACTTGAGGTAGCCTAATTTACTTCTGTCCTTGGCAACCTAAAGAGCGTAATTAACCCAGCATTATGCCAGGCCACCACTTCAGTCTGTTAATGATTAAGCCATCTAGGGAGTGTGGATTAAGAACAATTAGAAATGGAAAAATCGCTCTAAGCCCTTCATCTTTCCCCCCATCAGCTGGCTATGCACTGGAAGGAGCTGGCTGAGTCACTCGTGTTGGGGGTGACTGAAGCTCTCTGAATGAGATTCTTCAGCTTTCCCCCCTAGCTTTATTTATTCATGTGTTAGTCAACTTTACTACATATCCCTAGGGCTGTTTTTATCCCCTAACTTCCCTTACGTTATGCTTGGCATCTTGTTCTGCTTCCAGTGGGCTAGCCCTAGGAAAAGAATGTAGCTGTCAAGTGTGTAGCCAGACACACATTTTCTTGGTGCGTATCTATCTTTTCCTTTCTGTTGGATTATGCTAACCTTGGAGTGTGCAGCAGGCTGAGGCAGGAGCTAGGCTAAATGAACTTGGCAGACCTTTTCCAGGTGACTTGTGTCAGGAAAAGACTTCCAGAGAGTCTCTCTCCAGCAACTCACTATAAAACTTATACATCACTGGTTACTTTCCCCTTCTCTTTTATTATGGTTCATTAGAGGCTGAATTTGTCGGTCTTCAGACAAATAATCAACTAACTTGATCAGGAAAGCCACAGAACACCATCCGTTGTAATTTGTGTTCTGGGATGTATTAAAATCTGTGGTGTGGGGGTGTGGTGTGTATAATGACATACACTGGCCAGGGTGACCTGCTTAGACAAGGCATGCATAAAGCTGTATCATTTGAAATGGGCCCTGATCTGAATGAATTGCTCTGTTGCCTGAGTACCTCGGAGGGCGTGGGCTAGGACTCAGTGGCTATCTTTACTGGTGGCTGTGGGTAGGATGCAGTTTAGCTATGTGGGGTAGATTAACCAAATAAATGCTCCACTGGCCCTTAATGTGGTGACAGAAACCTTTCTGTTTGCCTCTCTATGAAGGCACTGGCTTAGATGTTCTGCCTTGAAAGGATTCAGGCCCAGAATGTGGGATAAAGGTAAAACACGTAGCATGCCAAGTTCATTCTTGTCTTAGTACCCTCAACAGACACCATGGTATATAACTGAGAAGGACTGGCTTGAACCTTGGAATTGTGGTGTGACTCCCACAGGAGTGTGCCCAAGGCAAGATGGCCAACATTTCTGAAAATAGAAGGGGGAAATCGATCCTGTCATTTCCCATGTTCATTGTGTAGTGAATTCTAGCAACCTAAACCTTCCCATGAGGCTGTGGCATTAAAGCGGTAGGTGGGCCAGGAGAATGTCATTTATTTAGGCATTTAGAACAGTAACAAGTCTACTAAGAGTCACACATGTAACCTGGCAATGGGAGATGTGAGGGAAAGAACTGCCACAGGTTGAAGCCTGAGTGACCTCGGGGAATCGAGGGGTGATAGAAATGGTTGATTATAGAAGGCAGATGGTGGCAGATAGCACAGTGATATCCAGAGAGGCAACATGGTTTCTTTGCCATTTCTATTTTCTCTTTGACTATGGGAACATTTTAGACATTACATAGTTCATACCTCACACCAAATGCTGAAGCAGCAAGGCCATTTAACCTAAACTGAATACAGACCTGTCATTGAACACTACCTACATGTTTTAGTGACTTTTTCATTACTGTGAAGAGGTACCATGACCAAGAATCTTGTAAAAGAAAAGTTTTCTGGGGTGACACAGTTTCAAGGAGTCTGTGACCATCACTGCAGGGAACACGGCAGCAGACAGGCAGGCATGGGAATGGAGCTGTAGCTGGGAGCTCACATCATGATCCACAAGCACAGGGCAGAGAAAACTACCTGAGAATGACCTGGAATTCTGAACCCTCCAAGTGTGCTCCCAGCGATGCATCTCCTAATCCTTTCCAAATAGTTTCACCAAGTGCAGACCAAGTATTCCAACATATGAGCCTATGGGAGCCATTTTCATTCAAACCACCACACCACATACACAAAATCATGGTTGCATTTGCAAAGTCCTCGGTGAGAACAGCACAAATGCATACATAGGATCACAGTTTTCTCAGGTGAGGAGGAGTCTCTTCCTTTATAATGTCTTTAGAGCCTTCAGTTGGCGTGAGATGCAGCTCTCTACCCCCGTAGGCAAGGCTCATGATGTCCACATCAACCCCTACATCCACAGGCTCTGTGCAGACTAAGAGAGAGCTAGCACACAATCTGTGGATTAGATAGAATGACAGTGAGCAGTGGAGAGTAGGCGAAATTCCAAGCGACTCCTCTGATTAGAATGATGGCGGGTGGGGTCCCATCATGGAAGATTTGCCTTAACTCCATTAAGCCTGGTCACAAACACAATGTTTAAGTAACATAAAACAAAAAGTCATCCCTTCTATATTTTATTATTTCTTTCTTCAAAGGCAACCAGTGGGCTTTATTCACACACAAATGTGTGTGTGACTCAAGTATGCAGGTTTTTGTTTCTGTGTTTTGGTTTTTGGTTTTTGGAGACAGGGTTTCTTCGTAGCTTTGGTGCCTGTTCTGGAACTAGCTCTGGTAGACCAGGCTGGCCTCGAACTCACAGAGATCCATCTGCCTCTGCCTCCCGAGTGCTGGGATTAAACGCATGCGCCACCACTGCCTGGTCTAAGTATACAGTTATAAGAATGTAAATGGGAAGATATGGCTCATGTAGTCATGCTTAGCAATATACCCAAGTGCAGATAGTCTATGAATTCTTTCAAGTTGTAATAGTATTTTCTTATAGGCGAAATTTAGCTTTCCCTTCAGTAAACAATACTGCATCCCAAGTGTGGTGGCAAGTATTATGATTGCAGTACCAGGAAGCTGGAGGCAGGAGGATTGGGAGTTCAAGACCACCCTTGGCTACTAGAAAGTTTGAGGCCAGCATGGACCTTGTCTCCGAAAACCAAAATAAACTAACCAAACAACAACAGCAACAACAAAACAAAATAATACTGTAGTCATAGCCTCACAACTAGCCTCCTAAAGTAGGGCTGGATACCCAGTTTTCAGAACTGCAATGCTGTCAAATTGCCACCTGAAAGAATAGTCACTCTTATTCCACCACAGTGCATGGTAGCATCATTTTTTCCTGTCTTTGGCAACTGTGAATGTTATCAATCTTGCTAATTTTAGTCAAACTGGGGACAAAGAAGAATGAGATAGTTGTTTTAATTTATATTTTATCCATTAGGAAATGTCAAACATATTTTTCTGTATCAGTTGAGCATTTTAATTTATTCTCCTTTGAATGTATCTTACTTTTATTGCATTTGTTGGTTTTATTGGCTCTATTATTTGTTTATACTGTATGTGCACATGCCTATGCATGCACCATGGTGTGCATGTGCAGTCAGAGGGCAACTTTGAGAAGGGAGTTTTCTCCATTCAAATTTACTTATGTTCTGGGGATTGAACTCAGGTCATCAGGCTAAGGTAGCAGCATACTGTTCCCAAAAGTCACAAATAATGTATCTCCTTGATATAATGTACTTGGGTTTGATGTATTTGACGTACATCAGGTACTTTGACACTTATCATTTTCCTTCATCTTCAGTATCTTCTATTGTGAAGTGTCTGCTGTCAGTCTGTGCTCTTATAACTGTGAGGTGTGGCAACTGCCCTATCATTGAAATGTCTCCCCCAAATATTTTTAAAGTAAAAATGTATTTTTTTCTCTCAATGAGTCTAATTTTTATTTAAGTAGTTTGTACAATGTACCATGCAGGGCAATTTCCCTCTTCTTTCTGCACGAATTCACTACAGTCATCTACACTCTGGTCCCTCCACCCCCATCTGCTTCTCTGTGACATCCTGCAGTATGGATCCTTAAGATGTCTGAGGATTGAGCCCTTTGAGTAAAATACAGAATAACGTGTGATGGGCATCCATACATTTTTTTTCTTTTGTGGAGAAAGCACCTAAATTTCCATCAGATTCTTAAAAAGTTGCTTGATCTGATAAGGTCAGGGAAACCTTGGTTACATTACCTTTTCTCCCTCCCACCAGGAAGCCTTATGTAGGTACACCGAATCTCCACTTTCATTTCTTCTGTTCCTCTCAGCTAATGCAAGTACTTGTGGTGATTTGAATAAGAATGGTTCCCATAAACTCATATATTTGAATCTTAGTCCTCATGGAGTGGCAGTATTTGAGAAGGATCAGAAGGTGTGGCCTTGTTGGAGGAAGTATATAACTGACAGTGGGCTTGGAGGTCTCAAAAAGCCCACACCTGTCCCAGTGTTTCTCTCTCTTTCCATCTCCTTTTCTCCATCTCCCCCCCTCTCTCTGCCTGCAGATCAGGATGTAGTTCTCAGCTACTGCTCCAGCACCACGAGTACCACCATGTTCTGGCCGTGCCCCTGCCATGAGAATAAAGGACTAATTCTAAAACCATAAGCAGATCACCGATTAAATGCTTTCTTCTGTAAGAGTTGCCTTGGTCATGGTGTCTCTTCACAGGTATAGGATGGTGACTAAGTCAGCAGCACCTCCTAATTAATCCATTCATCAAATATCAAATGAGAATCTACTCCATTACGTATCGGATCACCCAAGTTCTCTAAGATCTAAAAGTTGTTCTCAACTGCCTAATAGTCTGGATGGGAGAAAAATTATCCAACACATAAGAACATGTTATCAGTGGTACATCACAGATATGGCAGCTTTTAGATTATGAGTGTCTGAGTATTTATAGGTGTAGCTTTATTTCTGATGTCATTGGAGGAGAATCAGGAGAAAGCTAAGTGACCAGTTAGAAATCGATGGAACAGCTTAGGGGAGGACTAGTAGGGGTTCAGCTATGACTGGGGTTGTGGGGAAGGAAAGGGGGAGATTCAGAGTATACTAAGAAGGAAAAACAGAGGGGAATGGATTATTGAGACACTGAACACAAGGACTCATGGGAAACTAGAAATCAGAATTAGCTGCGGGTTTTTTGGCTTCAGAGAGTGGTTGCCTGATGGAGCCATTGTTGAGCACAGCCAAACTCCAGATTTAAGTGAAAGTTTAGTTTTACACATCTGCAGTCTTGGGTATGGATAGAGAGCCAGAAATGGACATAATCATCCTAAGTAGGGGTATAGACACAACAAAGATCTTGGGAGTGTCGGGGCTTTAGAGGACCATGGAGAAAGGAGAAAGTTATTTGGTTGAGAGAAGAGATATGAGAACCGCGGTGAAGAGCTGCAGAAGAATCAACCAAGAAAGAGCACACTGATGAAGACAGCTGGGCATCACTGGAGCCTCCCCATGGCTACTTTCCAAGGAACAATGGAGCAGAGGCTTCTGGGAGTTATGATGTGAAGGCAAAGAAGGAGGTTGGAAGAATGAATGGAGGGGGAAGGTGGCAAGGACCCTGTATTTGTAGCCTATAAACAAGGATCCTGTATGTTTTACTCAACACGTCATGGTGAGCTGTGGTGGTAGCTAGAGAGTGTATAGATGTTGTCTGTATAGAGGTTGTCTCTCATGAGGTGGGGACCATTACATAGTATTCATGAAGCTAACCCCAGAACCGATGAATTCAGGTATCTGGTATTTATTTATTTATTTATTTGGTTTCTTTTTTAGAGACACTGTCTCACCATGTAACTTTGGATGGCTTGGAACTTGCTATGTAGATCATTTGAACTCACAGAAAAATCCACCTGCTTCTACATACCTCTTGAGTTCTGTTACTAAAGGCATGCACCACCATTCCTGGGTACATTTAGTTTTGAAAGACTTGTGTTCTAGTTTTTTTTTTTTCTGCTGCTGAGATAATCAGCATAACAAGAAACAACTTGGTCATGAAAGAGTTTATGTGACTTCTATAAGCCAGATTCCAGTCCATCACTGAAGGGAGTTGATACAGGAGTTCCAGGAAGGAACCTGAAGTCAGGAACTGAAACAGAGGGCACAGAGAAATGCTGCTGTAGACCCATTCTCCATGACTCATTTAGCTTGCTGTTTATGCAACCCAGGACCACCCGCCCAAGGATGGTACCACCCACAGGGGGGTGCTCCCTCACATCAATAGTTAATCAAGGAAATGCCCTGTAGACTTGTCTACATTCCCATCTGATAGAGACAGCTTCTCATTTAAGACAAAAAGTAACCAGGGCTACTTGATCATTGAACTTGGAAAGAGTTCCCTTGGCTGTGCAGGGCGCTAAAGGTATTTCAAAACTGAGATGGCTCGGGCACTGACCTACAGAAAAGAAGCCAAAACTTATCAGAACAGATGCTGCCTCGAAACAGTGTGTAGGGCAGTACTAACAAATACCAGCTTTGCTCCCGTTGCCATGTAATGATCTAGGTAGATGGAGACAGATGGCTTTCTCAGGAGTACTTTGACCAAAGAGATGGATTTCCAGAATGAATTGGTTGGACTTCAGGGCCTCCAAAGGACCAGATTATGAAATGAAATTTCATTGCAAAATGTTTGCAAACACTTCTATATTGAAGGGCAACTGTATAATCACAAACTTAGGGGCAAGTGAGCCTTAAAATATATAGGAACAAAGACAAACATTGGTTTTTATCTCCTTAAAAGCTAAGATGAAACCCAGTGGTGGTGGTGCACGCCATTAAACCCAGCACTCAGGAGGCAGAGGCCGGCGGATCTCTGTGAACTCTGATCTATCAGTCTGATCTACACAGCAAGCTCCAGGACAGCCAGAGCTGTTAAGCAGAGGGACCCTGTCTCAAAAGAAAAGGAAAGAGCACAGCCAAGGTTAAAAGATACCTGACAGTGTTAGAGGGGAAATAAACGAACACAACTCATTTGAAGTAAGGGTTGCGAGGAGAAATTTCAGTTTCAAATTCTAGCTTCATTCTGAGCTTGAAGTAGGAGCCGAACAGGTATCTTGTTTCTGCAGCAGACTGCACGCGTGTGGAGCTTTCCTACCCTGATGCTTTCTCAGTGGCGGGCACCAGCAGCAGAATTTAAGGGGATATGATTTTGCAGGCATGTGTATATGCTCTGTTTCTGTGATAGGTCAGGATTCTGGGGCAGAGGCTGACAGCTGGAAGTCAGCACATCTTATCATTCAGTGCACAACCATAGTTCATTTCTCCCTTTGGTAAGTGCATGGTCTTGCATTAGTCCAGGAAGTAATTTTTTTTTCCCCAGACAGGAACTGCAGTGAATCTCTTTCCTTGTGACAAATACCACGCAGATAAGAACTGGCCGTCTTTCAGAACTTCTCCGGTGGCATAGCTATGGTGATATTTAAGCCTGTCTGGTATACAAACAGACTTAATTATAGCTATTACACTCCCCTTTATGCCGCCCAGTGATGGCTCAGAATGTCATGTCTCAATGCACTTTGAAGAAAATTGGAATTTAAAAGTTCATTTTGAAAAGGAAGAAGGGAAAAATGAGAGTTCTGTAGTATGCGTAAGGTACTTACGTTTTATTAGTAGGGAGAAGCAATAATATTACCTTTCTTTAGTAAAAGGAAGAAAAAGATATGTTTGTTTACCTGGATTTTATGTTATTGTCATTATTATAAGATTTTAGGTCAATTTCTTTTATTTTTAACTGTGTGTTGATGCTGACTAAATAGAATAAACCACCTCTTAGATAGGGTGGGAAAATATTTATATTGAGAGCACAAAAGAAGCAAGTATTTTCCCTGTAGGCATGCTGTTGTCATTGATTGTGTTCCTAATTCTCTTTTCCCAGTTTCCAGTGAGAGGAAACAGGTCTAGAACATCAAGGCAACAGCATGGCCATGACCCTTTGCCTCTGAACACTTCTCCTGCGCAGTATCTTTAAGACTTCAACTATTCCTTGCCCCCTCCACCTCTCAGGCTGTCCCTCTTTCGTACTTTGAGTCTTGGCTTCTCAAACATTCATTCTGCTGGTACCGGCTGCCTTTGCTGTGAGGACTGGCAGCCCCAGCTGGAAGTTCACGCGCGTCACCTCAATGACCTTGCAGCGCCTGTCTGTGAACGTTCCCCCTTCCTCGTCCCTCACTGCTTCTCCTCCGAGGTGGAAGAACATCCCAGAGAGTATTTTTTTTTTAATATTACTTCTAATTGAATTTTTTTAAAGATTTATTTATTTATTTATTTATATTAAAGATTTCTGTTTCTTCCCCACCTCTGCCTCCCCTTTCCCTCCCCTTCCCCCAATCAAGTCCCCCTTCCCTCGTAAGCCCAAAGAGCAGTCAGGGTTGCCTGCCCTGTGGTAAGTAAGCCCAGAGAGTATTTTGAGTCAATCTGTTTTTCTAAAACTGTTTTAGCCAACTTTACAAATCCAGCCCCCGCGACTGGGTTGAGGACGAATGAGCTTCCGATGTTCGTCAGTTCTCGCAGCGCCATCCTCGACTGAGGAAGGTGTCTGAAGACTTCAGTAGTCTCAGTCAGGAAGAGGCTTCTAGCTTCCTAAAGGGACTTCTCTGAGAAATTTGGGGCAGAGTTTCAGAGACTCTGCCAACCGATCCCGTTGGCTAGGAAAAGCATCAATTCCTCAGGTAGGAAAACTGCCCGAGAGTTGATTCTGCTCTGATGTAGCTCAGGAGACAGGGCTGTGAATTAAATTCTATTGCTGAAAATCTTTTGAAGCATTTTAAAAAGGAAAATTCCTCCATAAGCGTGCTGACCTGTTACTTCACTTAAATACCTAGAGTCTTAATTAAACCATTTTTAAAATCTATTTTCTAAGGTGATTCTCTAGGGGTGTCAGTGCTTTCCCAACAGCTCTCTCAATTTTCTGCTGATAGCAATGAGATTATATAAATGAAACTTCAGTTTTTGAATTCTGACCATATCCCTGATCTCTCGCCCTAATATTTCTACCCCAGCCTGGCCTTTTACTTTGCAACGCTAAGCAGTCTTGGATGTATAAGATGATTCTCGCCATGCCTTCCCCAGTCAAGGGTTCACACTGAATGCTCACATGACTCAAACTCTTATAGTGAAGTGGATCCTCTTGGGTCAGGAGGAGGATAGGGTGTGGTCTGCAGGACATCAGGACCCATTGTATTGCCAGTGTAAGAGGGATAGAGATTTGCTGCAGGCATCCAGAATGCCAAGAGAGAGGAACTGAAACAAGCATGCGTAGGGAATAGCTGAGCTGCTTGGGTCTCCACTTGGTATGGGCTATGGATTCTTTCCTGTTCTACTAATGCATATACTGTGCACCTAAAAACCTCTCTGAACAATGGACAATCTATTAGCAACTGGGACTCCCAACTTCAGCAAGCTACACACACCCCACACTCCAAACAGTCTAATAGAGTTCTCCTTTCCTTAATGGCCATCATACAGACAGAGTCTACTCAAATGTATCCCAAAACATTTGGGAACCATGGACAATGGGTCAGTCCAGTCTAGCCTGGTTTTGGGTACATGTGCAACAAGGCAAATTGTGTGTGTCCTCTAAGTGAACTTTTACTCTTTTATTTACCATTTTATGACTATGCATAATTGGGCATGCATGTGATTAAATTTAGAGGAATCATGGGACGGGACATATACAGGAAAGAAAAAGTTATATACTTCAATCTATTACTCAGAATAGGGACCCACCAGATATACCCCTTAGCAACTAAACCTTCTCTTTGCTTGAACTCTATAAAAGGAAACCATGATGAATAACCAGGGCTTTTGAGTACTTTCATTCCCTCGACCTCTTGTCATTTCTGACCATATTTATTTCCGAGCTGTATTATTGCCTTGCTTTGAATAAAGTTTCCCTGGTATTTTGCAATATGCATGAGCTTTTATTTTAGTTCTTTGAATAAGAGACCAAGAACTTGGAAACAGCCACTCAGATTTTGATTACTGCTAACAGTACTGTGGTATAACATTGTCTTGCACTGAGTTTTTTAAGTCAGCTGAAACTGGCTCCAAATTTATTTTACTTGTTAATATGAAATCTATTAGCCATGGCCTTTAGTTCTCTCTCTCTCTCTCTCTCTCTCTCTCTCTCTCTCTCTCTCTCTCTCTCT
>JABTXL010009415.1:4148683-4159515 GCA_025134845.1 Neodon shergylaensis
TCTCTCTCTCTCTCTCTCTCTCTCTCTCTCTCTCTCTCTCTCTCTCTGCATTTTGTGTGCATTGGTGTTTTGCCTGCTTGTATGTTTGTGCTGGGAAATGAACCTGGGTTTTCTGTGAGAGCAGTCAGTGCTCTTAACCACTAAGCTATTTCTCCAGCCCCAAGAATTGTGATGCTCTTGATTGTTAACTTGATGGGATTAATTTAGAATCACCATAAGAACAGCTTTCTGGGTATGCCTGTGTGGGGCTATCTAGATTAGGCGAATCTACTCTCCATAGTGAAGTTGTGAGGATCTACCCCAGGTGGGCTGAGGTTATGAAGAAGATAATGGGCTTGGCATAAGCATTCATCTTCTTCTGTCTCCTAATGGCAGATCCAATATGGTCAATTCCCACTGCTGTGACTTCCCGCCATGATAGACTGTACCCTTAAACTCTGAGCCCCAATAAGCCCCTCCTTCCTGAGATCTGTTTGGTATTTTAATCACAGCAATGAGGAAAGTAATGAATATAAGGATGGACTGAAAATGCCTTAACCCAGAACCTGGAACACATTGCCCTGTGAATGGTGGCCTTCATGTTAAGCAGCCCACTGGGCTGTTACAGACACTGCCTTCTTGGTATCTGTTTGCTTTACTTAAGAAGGATTCAGGATAGCAGTGTCAAACACTCAGGCTACTGTAAGACAGAGACACAGTTTTTTTTCTATTGGAAGCTACTGACCTCTCAGAGATAAGGACCAAAGGAAGACCTTGTAAAAAAAAAAACCAAATTTGCTTTTGTCTTTCAGGGAAATAGAAAATATTGAGTTTCCTGACTTTTAAGAGCAAGGAATGTAGAATTTTTTCAATAAACACCTTTAATAGATTTCTAGAACTTTAAGAGGCCCCAGAGAGCATCTAGTATAACTACTTTATTTAATAGAGGAGACAAGCTGAGGGCCAGACATATAGACCAACTTTCCCATCCCCCTTGGATCATGACCTCCCATAGGAATAAACACTTTCCTTCTAGCCCCTAGATTTTTTCATTTAATTTTTATTTATTTATTTTTAACTATATGTTGTGCCTACTTGTTTATTACAACAGGGGCATGTGATGGCACAGGCCTGTGATTCCAGGTACTCAGGGGCCTGAGGCATGGGGGCTGCAAACTCAAGATATGTTTGGCTGTATTTGGCTACCTTGTTTCAAAGTAAAGAAAGGACTTGGGATGTAGATCAGTGGTAGAATATCTGCACAGCATGCGTGAGGCCTTGGGTTCAATCCCCAGTACTGGAAATAGAGATGGACATAGGGATAGGTGGAGATAGGTAGGCAGAATATCCAACGACATTAAGCTTGCTCTAAGTGACTCTCTTGCCAAATTATGCTTCTTGATATAGCTCTGCTACTCTGGATAATCAGTCTATTATATTAATTCTGGGAAGAAATATTAGTAATTTAGATTAACGTAGATTCCAGAGGAGCAATGTAGGGTTATTTTAGACTCCAAAATTTATCGCTCTAAAGTTTAGAGAGATAGAGGTGTACTGTGTGATTAGATGTTAGAAGATAAAGTGAATGGTTGGGAAAAAATGAATTCAAACTTACTTTTTGAGGCGGGGTCTTCTGTAGCTCAGGTTGATCTTGAACTCACTACGTAGCTGAAGATGACCTTGAACATCCTATCCTCCTGTCCACCTCCTAATTCCCGAGATTACTGGTGTGCGCTTCCGTGGCCTGCGTCCAGACATTTAAAGTTGAGTAATGAGGTAGTTGGTGTATAATTAATTGAGTGGGGAAATCATTGGACATGCCATGTTTGGTCTGCCCAGGGAAATTCTGAGTGTATGTTGGAAGCTTGGTTTTGCAGCTCATGAAAGCGAGCTACGATGAAGATATTTATTTGGGAATTGTCAGTGCAAGGATATTTATGGGCCTGGATGAGATCATCTCAGGATGGGACGGAAATAGGAAGAAGAATGCTGAAGTCTGATTCTGGCGAATTCTATCTTCTAGAGGGCCAGCAGAGGAAGGATGCCAGCCAATGGGACTCAGGGGTTATTCCTTGAGGAATTTTTGAAGATATGTTTTTTTTTTTTGGTTCTTTCTAGGGTAATTGGCCTTAAGAGAAGCAATTCAGTAGGGTTGTTTATAATGAAAGGGGGACATGTAGAATTATGTGGCTGGATTGCAGGGAAGGTGAGGGAGTTAGGACTGTATTTGAAAAAATTATGTCTAAGAATGGATTGGTGGGGGCCCAAAGAAGACCTGCAGGAGAGTGTCTGCTCTTGTCCCATGAGTGAGGCTAAAGATCTCTTGAGTGGAAAGAATTTGGGTCAAACATAAAGATGGTGACACCATTATGCTGCAGAATGATGGTAGAATTTGAAAGGCTTGGTAAGCTATAGAAGATGCTCTCTGAAATTAGGCGGTGGTGGCACATGCCACTAATCCCAGCACTCAGGAGGCAGAGGCAAGCAGGTCTCTGTGAGTTCGAGGTTAATCTGGTCTACAGAGTGAGCTCCAGGCTCCAAAAGCTACAGAGAAACCTTGTCTTGAAAAACAAACAAACAAACAAACAAACAAACAAACAAGCAAACAAACAGATGCTCTCATAGTTGAGCACATGTCCTTGTGGCACAATTGAGTATTCTTTGAATATATACCCAAAAGTGGTATTACTGGATCTTGAGGAAGGTTGTTTCCTAATTTTCTGAGAAATCACCACACTGACATCCAAAGGGCTGCACTCCCAGCAGCAATGCAGGAGTGTTCTCTTTACCCCACATCCTCTCCAGCATAAGTTGTCATCAGTGTTTTTGATCTTGGCCATTCTTACAGGTGTAAGATGAAATCTGAGTTGTTTTGATTTCTCTGATGACTAAGGATGTTGATCATTTCCTTAAATGTCTTTCAGCCATTTTAGATTCTTTTTTAAAATATTTATTTATTTATTATGCATACAATATTCTGTCTGTGTGTATGTCTGCAGGCCAGAAGAGGGCACCAGACCTCATTTACAGATGGTTGTGAGCCACCATGTGGTTGCCGGGAATTGAACTTAGGACCTTTGGAAGAGCAGGCAATGCTCTTAACCACTGAGCCATCTCTCCAGCCCCCATTTTAGGTTCTTCAGTTTGTCCTAGCCAGAACCTGGAAACAACCTAAATGCCCCTCGACTGAAGAATGGATAAGAAAAGAACATTTACACAATGGAGTACTACACAGCAGAAAAAAATAACGACATCTTGAATTTTGCAAGCAAATGGATGGAGCTAGAAAACATCATTTTGAGTGAGGCAACCCGGACACAAGGCAATTATCACATGTACTCACTCATAAGTGGTTTTTAAACATAAAGCAAAGAAAACCAGCCTACAAACCACAATCCCAGAGAACCTAGACAACAAGGAGGACCGTAAGAGAGACATACATGGATTTAATCTACATGGGAAGTAGAAAAATACAAGATCTCCTGAGTAAATTGGGAGCATGGGGACCTTGGGAGAGGGTGGAGGGGAGGATAAAGGGAGGGGAGCAGAGAAAAATGTAGAGCTCAGTAAAAATCAATAAAATTAAAAAAAGATGCTCTCTATTGAGGTCTGTTGGGCTAAAACAAGCGGGGTGTGGTGAGTCTGGCCCGGAAGGTAGCAGGAGAGGACTGGATTCTTGAGGCATTTGAAGAGGCAGGGCTGGCAGGATCTTAAGACAGACAGGACATAGGCGATGAGCAAAGAAGAGAGGCCTGTGCCGTCTGAGAGCCTATAGTCGCTTGAGAGTGATTCTGACGTTTTCCTTATATTTGAACATTTCACACATGTTTATAATAAAATATGATCATTCCTACCTTCCATTTTGCCATCCAATCCTTCTAATATGCCCCTCCCAAATTCATATCCTTTTTTTGGTGACCCACCAAGTCCAACTGGCACTGCCCACATGTGTATGGGTGTGGGACCAGTAACGATAATGTGGGAAACATACTAAAATAATGTATAACATAGAAGATGAATAATTTAAAAAGGAGACCATGAGCAAGTAAAGAACCCATGAATCATTCCTCCATGACGTCTCTGTCTCTCTCTGGGTCTCATGTATCCCAGACTGGCCTTGAATCTACTGTGTCATAGAGATGCCCTCGATCTCCCATCTCCTGAGTGCTAGGATTATAGGCCCGAGTCATCATAGCCTTTCTAGGCAGTGCTAGGGCTCAAACCCAGGGCTTTGGTCCTGCAAGATAATCACTTTACCAAGGAACAGAGTTACATCCCCAGCTCTGCGATGACTCCATCCCCACCGTTTCTTTTCTGGGGCAGAGAATTGAACATAGGTCCTTGCACGTGCCAGGCAAGTGCTCTGTCACTGAGCTAAGCCCCCCCCCGCCCCCAGCCCCTGTAACTCATTCTTTACCACGACTGTTAACCGACGGTTTGATTTCACAAACTTCGTTCTGTATATTGACTGGTTAATAAAAAATTTAGCAAAAAAGTATAGTGAATTGGCTCTTTGAGTCTTAAAAGATAGCTAATTAGCCGATGAGTGTGTTTCTGTTTGCACAGAGGCCTGGAGCTGAAGCCAAATGACGGAATAAGATCAGCTCAGACTTCGGCTTTTGATGGTTTGCCAGGTGAATATTGACACGCCTGCATTTATTTATGAGCTTGCTGATCATCCGAATTGCCCTGTGAGGGCTTGAGTTATTTTACAGCACCATTCTCTCCTGCTTAACCAAATGACATCAATCTCACCCTTCAGAGAGCAGTGACTGTGGGCCAAGGAGAGATTTCTGCGAGCTACGGAGGACGCTTTCAGTGATTGGAATGTGTGAGAGCCTGGCCTGAAAGACCTGGAGTTCGTCCCACTTTTTAGACTTTTAAGTGGGGTTCACGAGGTGGAGCAGTCATGCCCAAAATTGCTTAAGGAAAGAGAGGGAGAGAGTGGGGAAAAAAAGGCCCTTTTCAGGTACTTATTTATATAAGCACGCATTACCACATAATCGCTTTCCTACCCTGGTTTGAACTGGTGTATTTCCTTGAAAGGAATGATTATTATTGCTTTAACAACTCTTCCTATTTGGACTTTCCCAGCAAGCATTCTCTCTGAAATGAGTCCAAGTTCAAAAGCCTTGCTATATATGCCGTTTTATGTACTTTCTGAATTGCTATGTAAGAACACGAACTACTTAAATTCAAAGAAAAGCTTGTCTCCCCTCACCTCCCACTCCCCTGTCCCAGCTCCTGCCAAATTCTGATCATCATGACACACATTTAGGGGCGTTTAATACATGTTAGAACATAGAAACTTAGACATCGAGCAGAAATGCGAGATTGTCCGTTCTGTGCCCTCTCTTTGTCAGACAAGGGAGCAGAAGAGGAAAGAGGAGGGGCATTTGGCTAAGTTCACACCCCTGACGGATTACAGTGATGCTGGGTTCTCACTAGTCTCTGTCAGGAGCTCTGTGTTTTGTTTTGTTTTTTTGTTCCATTGCTGGTCATGTTAACTTTGTGTGTTGGTTACCTTTGTGTCCACTTGGTACAAGCTAGGATTACCTGGCAAGAGGGAACTTCAACTGAGAAAAATGCCTCTGTGAGATTGGCTGGTAGGTACATGTGTGGGGCATTTTCTTGATTAATGATTGATGTGGCGGGTCCAGCCCACCATGGGCGTTGTCACCCATAGGCAAATGGTCCTGGGTTAAATAAGAAAGCGGGCTGAGCAAGCATGGAAGCAAGCTAGTAATCACCATCCCCCGCCCCCCCATGATCGGCTGCTTCAGCTCTTGCCTCCACATTCTGCTTCTCTTGAGTTCCTGCCTTAGCTTCCCTCAATGACGGATTGCGATCAGGATGTATAAGCTCAATAAACTCTTCCCTCCCTGAGCTGATTTTAGTTATGGTGTCTTTGTCACAATAATAAAAACACTAAAACACTGTGGTTACTTGATTAAAGGGATGCTTGTCAGAACTTTTTTCAACAAGGAAGCTATTTTTTCCTTCTGGGATTGTTAAGTACTTGGTTGGGAAGTGTCTTGGCACTGTATCTATTTTCTCTCTAAACTTTGACTATTCCCCATGGGTACTTCTTGGTTGGATAAATTTTTACTATGATGCTTACCAAAAGGCATTTTCTAATTCTCTCATTCCTTCTGCAAAGATTGGTTGGAATTTCGCTGAAAAGTTTTTTTCTGTCCTTGGACTTATGGTTTTCTATTTATCCAGTGGTTTATAATATCGTTATAATGTATATCCATCCCTACCCTCCCCCTTTTAAAGACAGGGTCTCATGTAACCCAGGTTGGCCAACTTGTTGTACAGTTGAGTATGACCTTGAACTTCGGATCTTCCTGCCTCCATTCCCTGAGTGCTGGGATTACAGGGAATGCCACTGTGTCCAGTTTATATGGTGCTGGGGATTGAACCCAGGGCTTCGCGTATGCCATGCAAGTACACTGCCAACTGAGCTACCTGCCCAGCTTTCTTTCCCACTTATTTTGAGGAACTGTTTTCCAGAAGCATAAGAGCATCTTACATCTCACTAGTAACGTGTAAGGGTTCTAACATCATCAGTTCTTCGCCAACCCCATTTTTCCTGTTTTAAATTACAGCTGGTCCTGGTGATGGGGATATAATATTTTGCTTTTCCTGATGACCAGTGCCATTGAGTATCTCTAAATGTATTCTTCTGACATTTCTGCATATTCATTGCAGGCATAAATAGTCAAACACTTTTAGTTGGAGTTCATCTTTTTGTTATCAATTGGTAGGCAGTCTTCCAAGATTCTGGGTGTCAGGTCCTTATCAGATACATGACTTGCAGATTTGTTTTCATTCTGTGGGATGTGTTTTTCTTCTTGATACTCTTTGATGAACCAAGTATTTTGAATTTCAATAAAGTACAGTTTGTCTGTTTTGCGTTGCTGCTGTCTCTAGTGTTGCACCTGAGAGATCACAAACAACCGCAAGGTCAGGAAGCTGGTTCTTGTATTTTCTCTGGAGTTATTATGTTTTAGCTCATATATTCTGAATTTTATCCATTGTGAGTCAATGTTTTTGTAAGCTGCTTGCTAAGAGGTACTCAACCTATTCTTTTACAAGCAGATATTCATATTGAAGAGGCTGGTAGCCTGCCCCTTCAATTTTTTAAAAAAGAATATCTTAAAATTTAGACCAGTTCAATACTTTGGGTTTTTTCTTCCCAGCTTTGCGGATGGGTGTTTTTTCCAAGAAATTCTGATTCTTTTTATTGAAAGATGGTATTCTTGAATTGGGGGTGCAGTTAAGTACTGGAAAATTTATTTATTTATTTATTTTTAAATATTTATTTATTATGTATACAATATTCTGTCTGTGTGTGTGCCTGCTGGCCAGAAGAGGGCGCCGGACCTCTTTACAGATGGTTGTGAGCCACCATGTGGTTGCTGGGAATTGAACTCAGGACCTTTGGAAGAGCAGGCAATGCTCTTAACCACTGAGCCATCTCTCCAGCCCCGGAAAATTTATTTTTTGCATTCAATTTCTTTCTAACACTGCAATTTTTTTTTATTGAAAGAAAAAGAAATTCCCGCCTCCTCCCAGCCTCCCATTTCCCTCTCCCTCCTCCTCCCCCACTCCTCTCTCCCTCCCTCTCCAGTCCGAAGAGCAGTCAGGGTTCCCTGCCCTGTGGAAAGTCCAAGGTCCTCCCTCCTCCATCCAGGTCTAGGAAGGTGAACATCCAAACTGGCTAGGCTCCCACAAAGCCAGAACATGAAGTAGGATCAAAACCCAGTGCCATTGTCTTTGGCTTCTCATCAGCCCTCATTGTCCGCCATGTTCAAAGAGTCCGGTTTTATCCCATGCTTTTTCAGTCACAGTCCAGCTGGCCTTGGTGAGCTCCCAATAGATCAGCCCCACTGTCTCAGTGGGTGGGTGCACCCCTCGTGGTCCTGACTTCCTTGCTCGTGCTCTCCCTCCTTCTGCTCCTCATTGGGACCTTGGGAGCTCAGTCCGATGCTCCAGTGTGGGTCTCTGTCTCTATCTCCATCCATCGCCAGATGAAGGTTCTATGGTGATATGCAAGATATTCATAAGTATGGCTATAGGATAGGGTCATTTCAGGTTCCCTATCCTCAGCTGCCCAAGGAGCTAACTGGGGACATTGCCCTGGGCACCTGGGAGCCCCTCTAGGTTCAAGTCTCTTGCCAACCCTAAGATGGCTCCCTTAATTAAGTTATGTGATTCCCTGCTCCTCTATCCAACCTTCCTTTCTCCCAATCATCCCATTTCCCCAAGTTCCCCCCATTCTCCCCTTCTTACTTTTCTCTCCCCATCTCCCCTTACCCCCGTCCCACCCCACCCCCAAGTTCCCAATTTTTTGCCCGGCAATCTTGTCTACTTCCCATATCCAGGATAATAACTATATGTTTTTCTTTGGGTTCACCTTCTTATTTAGCTTCTTTAGGATCACAGAATATAGACTCAATGACCATTATTTGTGGCTAGAAACCAATTATGAGTGAGTACATCCCATGTTCCTCTTTTTGGGTCTGGCTTACCTCACTCAGGATAGTGTTTTCTATTTCCATCCATTTGCATGCAAAATTCGCGAAGTCATTGTTTTTTACTGCTGAGTAGTACTCTAATGTGTATATATTCCACACTTTCTTCATCCATTCTTCTATTGAAGGACATCTAGGTTGTTTCCAGGTTCTGGCTATAACAAATAATGCTGCTATGAATATAGTTGAACAAATGCTTTTGTCATATGATAGGGTATCTCTTGGGTATATTCCCAAGAGTGGTATTGCTGGGTCCAGGGGTAGGTTGATCCCGAATTTCCTGAGAAACCGCCACACTGATTTCCAAAGTGGTTGCACAAGTTTGCATTCCCACCAGCAATGGATGAGGGTACCCCTTCCTCCACAACCTCTCCAGCAAAGGCTATCATTGGTGTTTTTGATTTTAGCCATTCTGACAGGTATAAGATGATATCTCAAAGTTGTTTTGATTTGCATTTCCCTGATCACCAAGGAGATAGAGCATGATCTTAAGTGTCTTTTGGCCATTTGAACTTCTTCTGTTGAGAATTCTCTGTTCAGTTCTGTGCCCCATTTTTTTTTTAATTGGGTTAATTAGCAATTTAAAGTCTAGTTTTCTGAGTTCTTTATATATTTTGGAGATCAGACCTTTGTCTGTTGCAGGGTTGGTGACGATCTTCTCCCAGTCAGTAGGTTGCCTTTTTGTCTTAGTGACAGTGTCCTTTGCTTTACAGAAGCTTCTCAGTTTCAGGAGGTCCCATTTATTCAATGTTTCCCTTAATGTCTGTGCTGCTGGGGTTATACATAGGAAGCGATCTCCTGTGCCCATCTGTTGTAGGGTACTTCCCACTTTCTCTTCTATCAGGTTCAGTGTGTTCAGATTGATATTGAGGTCTTTCATCCATTTTGACTTGAGTTTTGTGCATGGTGATAGATATGGGTCTATTTTCATTCTTCTACAGGTTGTGCCAGCACCATTTGTTGAAGATGCTTTCTTTCTTCCATTGTATGCTTTTAGCTCCTTTATCAAAAATGAGGTGATCATAGGTTTGTGGGTTAAAATCCTGGTCTTCTATACGATTCCATTGGTTGACTTCTCTGTTTTTATGCCAATACCACACTGTTTTCATTACTGTAGCTCTGTAATAGAGTTTGAAGTCAGGGATGGTAATGCCTCCAGAAGTTCCTTTATTGTATAGGATTGTTTTGGCTATCCTGGGTTTTTTGTTTTTCCATATAAAGTTGATTATTGTCCTTTCAAGATCTGTGAAGAATTTTGATGGGACCTTGATGGGGATTGCATTGAATCTATAAATTGCCTTTGGTAGAATTGCCATTTTTACTATGCTGATCCTCCCAATCCAAGAGCAAGGGAGATCCTTCCATACTGCCAAATTTTTTTAGTGGAAGTTGTTTTCTATTATCTCTTTCCTCCCAATGCTCATTATGCCTAGTTTAATGTTTTTATTGGGCTGTTTTACAAAATTAATTTCCAGCTAGAAAATGTAGATTATTAAATACTTTTTTCTTAGCATCTGGATCTTCTCCTTTGCCTCTATGGTTAGTATTTTAACTAAAAGACTTGGTTATTTTTTTTCTTTATGAGTATGTATCTATATGAATATATACAGTTATTCTCCCTCCCCCACCCGCGTGTGTGTGCGCACGCGAGTGTGTGCACATGTGCCTGTGCGCCTGTAGAGGCCATGATATGGCTCCAAATCCCCTGCAGCTGGAGTTATATGTAGTTGTGAGCTTCCTGATGTGGGTGCTGGGAGCTGATCTCAGGTTCTTTGGAAGAGCAGCCAGTGTTCTTAACTGCTTAACCATCTTTCCAGACCCTCTGTCCAACTTTTTAAAAACATTATTTATCTTTGAGATTATAAGATAATCACATCATTTTCCCTTTCCCTTTCCCCTCTCCAAACCCTTCCACACATCCCTCCTTGCTCTCAAATCCATGACCTCTTTATTTATTTTTTTAAATTGTTACATGCGTGTATGTATATACATATATGAGCCTAACATAACCTGTTGTGGAATATTTGTTTAACCAGGCAAAGATGTGTTACGCTTGTTCCTGCTGCATCTGCTGACTGTGTAAAGATGTGTTGCATTTGTGTTAAAAATAAAATTAACCTGGCTCAGAGAGGTGGGGCTAGCAACTGGTTGACAGGAAGTAGTATGGAGGAGTTTAGCTTGTGTGTGTGTGTGTGTGTGTGTTTTAGTTGGGCGGTGTGGAAGGGAGTGACTTTAGAACTATAGAGATTTAGTTAGAATTACTGTTAGCAGCAGCAGCAGCAGCAGCAGCAGCAGCAGCAGCAGCAGCAGCAG
>JABTXL010009415.1:4159525-4171922 GCA_025134845.1 Neodon shergylaensis
AGCAGCAGCAGCAGCAGCAGCAGCAGCAGCAGCAGCAGCAGCAGCAGCAGCAGCAGCAGCAACAGAACCATTGTCTGGGGGAACAGAATTCTCCCCAGGCTACTGTGTAAGCAGCTTGGCCTCTGTTGCTTTAAAGTGCAACCATGGTAATGATGGTAAAACAAGGACTCCACCATTCTATTTCATGTTACTTGTAGGTGCGTTTTCAGGTTGACCATTTGGTATTGTACCAATTGGTATGCTAGTCCCCGGAGAAGCTTATTTCTCCCACTCTCGGTGTTCTTTAGCGGGCCGTGTTTCTTTGTGTGGGGTTGAGGTTTCATGGGCTCTCTCCTGTCCACTTTGGCATGCTCCAGAACTCTGCATTTTGATTAGTTGTGGTGTTCTGTTGCAATGAGAAGTCCCTTGATGTAGACGAATGAGGTCTGCACTTACCTGTGGGTGTAAGGACAGATGTTGATAGGGATTATGTTGGTTTAGTAAAGCAGTATTTTTAGGTTCCTGTCTAAGATCCATGACTTCATTAGCCCTTGGTAGGTGGCTAGGTTTCCATTACCAGACATGTTTTTTTTTCCTCTCATTGAGCAGGTTTTGAGTCCAATTAGAGAGCTGTTAGGTATGTAGCCATTAGGCTAGGTATGTATGCCATTAGGTTAGGTATGTATAACATTAGGTTAGGTATATATGCCATTAGCTTAGGTATGTATACCATTAGGTTAGGTATGTATACCATTAGGTTAGTTATGTATACCATTAGGTTAGGTATGCATTCCAAGGGTATGTATGCCATTACTGCTGCACCCTTAGGGTGGTTGTTGTGGTTCATAAGCACCATGACTCTGTAGGACTGTTGGTTATGTCCCTCTTTGGAAGCTTGTATTGGCAACTTCTGGTATCATGAAAGCTAGTCTTCAGAGTGGAGGCATTCAGGTCAGCTCCAGCTTAGGGGCCTCTGCATCCCGTTTCTGAAGCATAGCATCTTTAGCAATAGTGATTTACTTTCATCCTCTAGGAGGCAACCAAGCTCGGTCAATAGCAATGGGCTGCATGCCTTGATTAGTCCTGACCAACAACTCAAAAGGGGCTTCTCATGCCTGGTATTGGGTTTTCAGTTAGGGGGTCATTTGCTCTTGGAAGGGAGCATTGTCAGCCCTGATAAGAAAATTTCATTTTATATATACTTATATAAATTACATACATATATATATATTTATACATAGAATTATGTGTATTATAGTTTTTTAAAAAAAGATAGTTAAGAGTATGATTCCTTACCTCTTCCAGACATCTTTATTGCTATTTTACCTTCCATCCTCCTTCTTCTGTGTTTACTTTCTTCTCCTTCCCTAATTGGAGCCCCCTTTTTTCCATTTCCCAAATCAGATCACTTGTACCCTGCTTTTTTCCCTCTCTACTGCTTCCTCATCCATGTACCCTGGCAATGGTCCCTTTTCACTTTCCTGGTTTCCACAGTTATTCCGGGATATGTACTCACATATGAAGATTTGGAACTAGCAATCTCCAATGAGAAAAAAATATGTGATATTTTTCTTTCTGGGTCTGGGTTACTCTACTCAGTATGATTTTTTTCTAGTTCCACCCATTTACCTACAAAGTGCATGGCTTCATTTTTCTTTACCATCTGAAAATTGTATTCCATAGTGTATATATGCCGCATTTTTATTATCCATCCTCAGTTGAAGAATGTTTAGGTTGTTTCCATTTCCTAGCTTTTGTGAATAGAACAGCAATGAGTATGGCTGAGTAGGTATATGTGGAGTAGGATGTCAATCAAGTCCTTTGGGCATATGCCATAGAGTTCTATAGCGTGCGCACACACACATTTATATAGCATATATATATACAATATAATATGGGTCATATTATATATTTATTTTTTAGCTTTTTGAGAATTTTCCACCCTGATTTCCATAGTGGCTGCACCAGTTTTCAATCTCACTGACAGTGGCTCCCATCCAGTATTTGTTGTTGGCTGTTCTGTTATCTTTGCCATTCTGACTGGGGTAATATGAAATCTCAAAGTTGTTTTGATTTGAATTTTTTAATTTCTAGAGATAATGAGCAATTTTTTGAGATCTTTCCTAACCATTTTTTTTATTTTTGAGAATTCTATGTTCAGATCCAAGTCCCATTTTTTGAATGAGTAACATTTTTTCCTGATTTTTGTTTTTTTTTTTTTGAGTTCTAAACATCTGGATATGAGATTTTAATCCATAATATACATATAAAACCTCATTTCCAGATGTATAGCTGACAGATTCTCTCCATTCTCTGTGCTTCCTCTTTATCTGCTTTATCATTATCTTTAGTGACAGTGGCCATTCAAACCTTTTTAGCTTTATGACGTCCTGTCTGTCAATTGTTGACCTTCATTCTCGGACAAATGGAGTCATCTTCAGGACCTATATCCTGTAGGGATTGCCCATGTCTTCCTGGAGCAGTTTCAATGTTTTAGGTTTCATGTTTAGGCCTTTGATCCATTTGGAGTTAGTTTTTGGGCAAGGTTATAGATATGGGACTATTTTCATTCTTCTGAACATGGACAGCCAGTTTTCCCAGCATCATTTGTTGAAGACATTTTCTCTTCTCCAGCTTATCTTTGTCAAGTATTAAATGGCTGAAACTGTGTGCACTCCTGTTTGGGTATTCCATTTTGTCCCGTTGGTCTATATGTCTGTCTTTGTGCCAGTACCATACTGTTTTAACTACAGTGGCTCTGTAATATATCTTAAGATCTGAAATGGTAATTAAGTCAGCATTTTTTTTTTGCTCAGGGATGTTTTGACTCTCTGGGGGTCTTTTGTCATTCAATATGAATTTTAAGATATTTTTCTGTTTCTGTGAAAAATGAGATGGGAATTTTATTGGGATTACTTTGAATCTGTAAATATCTTTTGATAAAATGGTCATTTTCACAATGTTAATTCTACCAATCCGTGAACATGGGATGTCTTTTCGTTTTCTAGTGTCTTCCTCTACCTCTTTATTCAGAGGTTTATGTTTCATTTGTAGCAGTCCTTCACTTCTTTGGTTAGGTTCATTCCTAGATATTTTATTTCCTTTGAGGTTATATAAATATGAGTGTGGGCATGATCTCCTTCTCAGTATGTTTGTTGTTGGTGGATAGATAAGCTTTTGGTCTGTGCAAGTTGATTTTGTATCCTGGCACTTCTGAAGTTATTTATTGTTTCTAGAAGTTTCCTGGTAGAATTTTTGAGATCTCTAAGGTATAACAATTTGTCATTTGCAAATAGGGATAGTTTGACTTCTTCTTTTCCTATATGTATATCATTAACTCTCTTCTCCTGCCTTATTACTTCAGTTTGTACTTCTGTCACAAAATCAAAGATGAGTTGGTGTCTTAGTTAGGGTTTCTATTGCTGTGAAGAGACACCATGACCATGGCAACTCCTATAAAGGAAAATCTTTAATTGAGTTGGTGGCTTACAGTTTCAGAGGTTTAGTCAATTATCACCATGGCAGGGAGCATGGCAGCAAGCAGGCAGACATGGTGCTGGAGAAGGAGCTGCTACACATTGATATGTAGGCAACAGGAAGTAGACTGCCTCACTGGGCATGGTTTAAGCATATATGAGACCTCAAATCCTGCCTCCACAGTGACACAGTTACTCCAACAAAGCCACACCTCCTAATAGTACCATTTACTTTGGGGGCCATTTTCTTTCAAACCACACAGTGGGAATAATGAATATACCCATCTCATCCCTGAGTTCAGTGGAAATGCTTCAAGCTTTTCTCAATTTAGGATAATGTCGACTGTGAGTTTCTCATGTATAGCTTTTATTATATCAAGGTATGTTCCCTATAGCCCTACATTCTCTAGGACTTTTATCATAAATGTGTGTTAGATTTTGTCAATTTATGTCATGTGAATTTTATCAAGTCCACTTGTGTGGTTTATTATGTTGGGTGACTTGTATATGTTGAACCATTCCCACATCTCAGGGATAAAGCCAGATTGGTCATGGTAGATGATCTTTCTGATGTACTTCTGTATTCTATTTGCAAATATTTTATTAAGCATTTTGAATCTATGTTCATCAGGAATATTGGCCTGTAGTTTTCCTCTTCTTTTTTGTTGCTGTTTTATCTTTACCTGGTTTTGGTATTAGAGTGCTATTGGCTTTGTTGAAGTAGTTTAGGAGTGTTTCTTCTGTTCTATTTTTAAAAATAGTTTAAGAAGGAATGAATGTAGATCTTCTTTGAATGTCTGATAGAATTCTGCTGTAAATCCATCTGGCACTGGGCTATTTTTAAAAAAAAAACTAGAAGGATTTTTATTATTATTTCAATTTCCTCATTTTTTATGGTCCTGTTTAGGTTGTTTACTTCTTGGTTTAATTTTGGTGGTTTAACTGAATCTAGACATTCATCCATTTCTTTTTTCTTTTCTAAATTCACTGGATACAGGTTTTTAAAATGTTCTCTAATAGCTGGCTGTGACGGTGCATACCTTTATTCCCAACACGAAGGAGGCAGAGGCAGGCAGATCTCTATGAGTTGAAGGCCAAACTGGTCTACAGAGCAAATTCCAGGACAGGCAGGGCTATATAGAGAGACCCTGTCTCAAAAACACCAAAATATTCTCTTATAATATTCTGAACTTCTTTGGTGTTCGTTGCAATGTTTCCCTGTTCATTTCTGATTCTGTTAATTTGAGTTCTCTCTTTTGGTGAGTTGGGTCAAGGATCTGTCAATATGGTTCTCAAAAAGCCAGCTCTTAGATTCATCAATTCTTTGTATTGATATCTTTGTTTCTGATTAATTGATTTCTGCTCTTCTTTTTTTTCTTGCCATTAATTGTATTTGGATTGGTTTGTTCTTATTTTTCCAAATTTTTGAGTTATTTAAGCTATTTCTTTGTTCTCTCCCAAATAATGTTCTCTTCTGCTTTTATGTCATATGTATTCCATTATTTTATCCTTCCCTATCCTTGAAATCTCTTCCTCCCTTTTCTACTTTCACACACACACACACACACACACACACACACACACACACACACACACAGAGAGAGAGAGAGAGAGAGAGAGAGAGCTAGAATCCACACATAAGATAAAACATGCAATATTTGTCTTTCTGAGTCTAGCTTATTTTGCTTAACACAATGATCTCCTGTTCTAACCATTCTCTCACAAGTTTCACGTTTCTATATTGCTGAAAATTTATTCCACTGTATGTATACACCACACATTCTTTATTTACCTGCTGATGGCCAGCTAGGCTGGTTTCATTTCCCAGCTATTGTGACTTGTGTGGCAGTAACCATGGATGTGCAGGTGTTCATGGTGTCTATCCAGGAATATATAGTCATTCTATTTTTACTTTATTTGAGGAAGCATCCTCCACACTGACTTCCATAGTGACAACACCAGTCTATAACCCTGCCAGCAGTGAGTGAGGGCTTCTCTTTCCCCACACCCTTACCGGCATTTGCTGTCATTTGTTTTCTTGATGACAGCCATTCTCACTGGGATGAGATGGAATCTCAATGCAGTTTTAACCTGCGTTTGCTTTATGACTAAGTGTAGTAGGAGGCTGATTATTCATTCCCAGCTGCCCAGACTCCTGAAATAATCACACAGAAACTATATTATTTAAATCATGGCTTGGCCTATTAGCTCTAGCTTCTTATTGGCTAGCTCTTATATATTTGGTCAGCCCATTTCTATTGTTTTACATTTTACCATGAGGCTCGTGGCCTACCAGCAAGGTTCCAGCTGGCAGCTTGCGTCTTTCCCCTCTGGTGGCTACATGGCATCTCCTGACTCCACCTTCTTTCTCCCAGAATTCAGTTTAGTCCTCCTCTCCCCTGCCTAGCTTTGTCTGCCCTGCTATAGACTCAAAGCAATTTTTTTATTAATCAATGGTAATCACAGCAGACAGAGGGGAATCCCACATCAGCTAAGGTTGTTGAACACTTTTTCTAATATTTATTGGTCATTGTATTTCTTCCTTTGAGAGACGTCTGTTCAGTTTATCAGTCCACCTATTGTGTGGGTAATAAGAGGTTTTCATGTTTCGTTTTGAAGTTCTTTATATATTTTAGCTAGTTACTGTCATATCCAATGTTATACAGTGGCTTTTTGAAGTCTGCTGAAGGTATTAATGAGTATTTAAAAATATGATCTTGATTTCTTCAGAATGGCTTTGATTTTATTTCAGGTGTTTCCTTTTCCTTTTAGATGCTTCCTCAGAGGCTGGGTGATCCCAGGTGGTCAGTGTGTGTCACGAATGAGGCACAGAAAAGCAAACGATCACCTTCTACCTGCTGATTTCACGTTTATTAATGTGAGGCTGGAGAATTTAAAGTTACATATTTAAATTTTTATGTTCTGTTTCTATCAGTCAGCACTAATTCAAACCACTATTTGGGAATGTATCTCACAATTCCCCAAATGCCTCCAGGAGAACTTGTTCAATAAAATATGAAGACAGTCCCTTTGCAAAATAGTTAAGACTATGCAAAAACTTAGATAAGGGAGCTGGAAAAGCAGACACAACAAGAAAAGCATATTTCAGGAGCATTCTTAAAAGTTTTTTTAGAGCAAGGGCTGGCAAATCTAGCTTTGCCTTTTGGTTCAGCAGGTCTGTCTTAACTCTTTAACCCAACTACTCAAAGCAGAGGTCAGCCGTGGGCAGTCCCTGAACAGATGGATTGTGGCCGTGTGCTGGTAAAACTTTACTGAGACAGGCTCCCGAATTTTCTCTCTGTCTCACAGTTTGTCAGCTCTTGTTGTTGAGTAAATTGATAGGAATTCATGTTTCAAAATCCCAGAGAAAATAAAATTTAAAATGACCCAGCTGGTTTCCAACAATAACATTAAAGTACAAGAAAGGTTTGAATCAGCGAGAAGGGGAGTGTTGCCTTATTTGAAAAAGATGTATTTCACTAAATGAGACAGATATGAGAAAAAAATTAAAAAATATTTTTGGTGTCTGGAATGATTTCTTTTGAAGTCATGAACAACAATCAGTCAAGGATGACAGACAGACGGACAGTCTTCCTGACATCTGATGCACCTTCTCTCTCCTGTCCCTGAGATCAACTCTGGTCATGAGCTGCGTAGACTGGCTGGACCGGCTGCCGTGCTGGACCGGCTGCCGTGCTGGACCTGCTGCCATGCTGGACTGTGGAGGCTCTCGCTTGTTCTCCACACTCATGAGCTGCTTTATCCCAGAGGAGGCTTCAGGATGCCTCTGTCTCACTCCACTGTCCTCAGAGAGGAGAGAGCTGGACAATAATCTGTGCCATCTAAGATATATTTTAAGATAGATTTTTGTGCTATTCTTGGGGCATGTGGTAGATATGGTAGGAATACTCTCAATTCTTTTCTTCTTGAAGGAAAGAATACAGTTGAGAAACAGAGAATGTTGAAGCAGAAGCTTATTTAATAAAATAAAACAGAACAAACATTCCAAAGAGTGTAATAGACTTTCTTTGTAGGTGTCAACATTTTTAATGAATATTTATGAGGTGGGTGGCACATTCATGGAGCAAGGTGACCCTTTCCCCTCCTAAATCATGGTGGATGGAGTCTCCCTGGTAGGGTACTTTTTCCCACGATCCCCTAGAAAATTCTAGAAAGAGAAGGGTATCACAACAACAAGTCCTGAGGCTGGCGTTTTTGAGGATGCAGATCCTCTGTCAGTGCACATGTGTGTAAACGTGTTCTTGTACCTTGGCTTTTGATAGAGTGGGAAAAAATTTTTCAGAAGCCTCAAGCAGACTTAACTACAAAGTGGCACGCTGACCATCAGGAGGCAGTTACCAAGATACAGCAGCACTTTTCTTATTAACTCATATCTTATTCCTTTTTGAGATTGTTCCAGATCCCATAATAAACCTCATGACTGTTGGGTTAAGACGTTCTCTTATTTTTAAAATTGAGGTTTTATCATGAAGGAAGCTGGGGCCAGGCTTTTACAATAGCTTGTGGGGCTTTAAAAGCAGGAGCAGGTTTTGATCTGCAATCTAGATCTCCCTTTCGGAACTCCATTACTCATGTCTACCTTCTCCTAGTTTCCTTTATTTTGTTGGCATGAGACTGTCCCTACTTAGAACACATGGGTGGTTTGCTGATAACATGTTTTCATTGGTGGGCTTCTGCTGTGCCCATCTAGGACCTGAAAAGTTAGTTAGAAGCTAAGCAGACTTGGGGAAGGGTGGTTGAGTGGTTGAGGATTTGCCTTTGGATCGCTGTGCCAGGAGACCTACCTGCTTGATGGGGGGGGGGATCCCCAAAGCTTAATAAGAAAACTTCTTTTCGGTTGTTGTACACATGAACTCACAGCAGCTTTGTTATCTACACAAGACCTGCCCAAGACCGCCCATAAAATATTCCAGCAAAGGTGGGGGCAGGTGCTCTAGGAGGTCCCGCCTCTAGCTGAGGAGCCAAGCCGAGGAGCTCTTACAAGTCATGATGACTGGGGAAGGGAGAAGTACTTTTTATTTTATTTATTTTATTTTTTTTTTTGGTTTTTTGAGACAGGGTTTCTCTGTGGTTTTGGAGCCTGTCCTGGAACTAGCTCTTGTAGTCCAGGCTGGTCTCGAACTCACAGAGATCCACCTGCCTCTGCCTCCCGAGTGCTGGGATTAAAGGCGTGTGCCACCACCGCCGGGCGAGAAGTACTTTTTTATTCTCTCTCTACCCCCTCTTCCCTCCCTTTCTTTCTTCCCGCTCTCTCCTTTCTTTCTTTCTTTCTTTTTTTATTTAAATAAAAACACCTTCACAGAAAGGAAGGAAGGGAGGAAGGAAAAAAGGAGGGAAGGAAAGAAGGAAAGATGGAGGGAAGGAAAAAGAATAAAGTGTTCTTTTCAGTGGACCTTCAGGAGAAGTGTCTTTTATCTCCAGACTCTCTTGCAGGTGTTTGACGGAGTTGAGAAAGATCTGTAGTTAAACCATTTCCTGTGTTTACTTTCAGACACTGTGCACTAATTCATCCCTGAGTCTTGATCTGTGCTGTACAGAGCTTTGTGTCTCCAAGTTTGCAGTCTCTCCTCCCTTTAATTTCCCCAGAGAGTGAACCTCAGGTCTCGGCTGCCTGAAGTACTTTCTGTAATGGAGTTCTGAGGGTGGGGAGGGAGGAGGCAGATCAACACTTGTTACGTAAACGTCCAACTTACCTTCATTATTCTTCACTTTGTCTCATTCCTGCCCACCGCCGTACTGGAGCATCTCTGGTGTTTTTCATGGTGCATTGTCTCTGTGAGCACCTCTCCCCTGCATTGTTTTTCCTCTAAGTAGCTCTGAGCCATGCCGTCTTCCTAATGTAGGTCATCGTCACCAGTGATTATGAATTAACTTTAATGTACTTGCTTTCAAGAAGAGATCATCAAGCCTTGGCAAGGTTTCTAATGACTGGCAAAGCAACGGAATTGTTTCTTTCAATCAGAGAAGACTATTCCACATTTTTTTTGGTTGACTTCTTGTGCTATTCATAACCACTTAGGAAACATTAAAAAATGCAGACAAACATAAGTGAAAGGAAGTCATTCATAGCTCTGTCACATACTTGGTACATGTCCTATATGTTCTAGCCCCAAAATGCAACTATGCATTTATAAACAATTTCCATCAAGAGTGGTGAGCATGCTCTAGTTATTTATCTGCAACAAATATTTCCCTCAGTTATTAATAAAAGGGGGAATATTCCTGGTTCAATAACTATGGCTCTGCATAATATTTTATTATATCCATCATTTATTTTTAGTGTTTTGATTCTGTCTAATGCTCTGCTATTTTAGATAACATTTCCAAGGACAGACTGTCCACAGTTTTGTTTGTTGGGGAGAATTCTCACACCAGAGTTCTAGAGGCGCTCTGATTATCTCTTCTCAGGGAATAGAAGGGAAGCTGAGGGGAGGGAGGACTGTGGGGACTATGCCCTGGGGAACTCTAGGCGTGGCACAAGACTTGAGCAGGTCTTGCCAAGTGAACAGAGTGTTAACATTAAGTATAAGGAGTTCTTGTAAGACAGAGAATCAAATAGCTCTGAAGATGCCAAAGAGACCAGTTTAGCACTTCTACGAGAAGGCTTTGTGAAGCCCTGGAAATTTGGAGCTATATTTCATAGCAATTGTTCTGTCCCTTTCATCTACCACGTTCCTGAAACAAAAAAAAAATGTTAGTTACTTCCAGTTTAGGTCTTTGAATACTGGGTTCCCCATCTGGTGGCACTGCTTGGTGAAGTTACTGAAGCTTCAAGAGTGGGAGTCTTACTTAGGATGTATACCCAACCTCCAGGGCAGGGCTCGGAGAGTTTACAGCCTCACCTCCCTCTCCATTTGCTATTTCTTCTTCCTGCCTGTGAAGAAAGGGATGAACGCTCAGTCTCCTGCCACCATCTCCTGTTCTTGCCATGACTTCCCACCCAACCCCCAATATGGACTTTGCCTTTGTACCTTTCTTCTATAAACAAACAAACAAACAAACAAAAACAAAAAATGCTGGGGTAAAAAAGAGGCCAGTAATTAAATGGCTTCATTAACTTATATTTCTCAGTATTTTGGATGGATCCCAGGCCTTTCCTGTGCCTGCTACACAATCACTCAATCCCTGAGCCACATCACAGCCCTGATGCCTTCCTAACACATATGCCCTTCTTTTATGTGAAATCGTCTCTTTCTCCCATTGCATCAACTCTTGATGGACTTTGTAATTTCTCATCATGCACTCTGGAGGTCTTCTTATCTTCTGGAAGAATGAGGTTGAAGTGGGAGGCAAATATTTGAAAAGCTGGAGCAGTCAGTCAGCTAGGGAAGAAAATAAAACACAAAAGCCTCAGTCTGGATGAGTCATCGAAAAGTTCGGTTCAGCAAGAATCTTTAGGAAAGCAGAGAGTACGGATGCCAATGGAGACGGATTTCCATTATGATGGTGGAAGGTCATGGAAGTTTCAATACCAACAAGAGTGGAATCTGTGGCTGTCTAGAAAGCGTGTCTTTTCCCCAGGATGCTGCTGGTTAAAGGATTCCAGGGACTTGAAATAGTTGCCATAGTTGAAATAGTTTCCCTGATTGTAGAATTGAAACCCTCAACATGTGGTGAATTATGGGGTGAGGGTTCCTTCCTAGAAGGGGGACGTCCATGACTGAACTATGTGGAAAGAGGTAGGAAGATAAGGATAGCAGTTGTAAAAATTATGTAAAATTAAAGCAAAGTGCAAGAATGCCTAGTATTGGGCTCAGAGTAGGGGGCCAAACACCGAGTGTATGGAGAATCGAAGGGAACTGTGTGATGATCTGAAAGAAAATGGCCCCCAAAGGGTGTGGCACTACTAGGAGGTGTGGCCTTCTTGGAGTAGGTGTGGCCTTGTAGGAGGAAGTGTGTCAGTGTGGAGGCAGACTTTGAGGTCTCATATACGCTCAAGTTACGCCCAGTGAGACAGACCACTTCCTGTTGCCTGTACAAGATGTAGAGTTCTCAGTTACCTCTCCAGCACCATGTCCGCCTGCAGGCTTCCACGTCTTGCCATGATGATAATGGACTGAACCTCTGAACTATAAGTCATCCAATTAAATATTTCCTTTATAAGAGTTGCCATGATCATGGTGTTCCATCACAACTTTAGAAACCCTAAGACAGAACTGCTTTCAAGAGCGACTCTCCTCCAGAATTCTTTGTCTAGAGAGAATGTTCTGGAAGAGGGTTAAGGGGTGGGGAGATGAAAGAGTCTGCCTGGGGAATTTGTGTAGTGCAGGCTTCAAGTTGATGTGTTCTGGCATAGGGCCTGTTGGTGGTAGCCTGCACTGCATGTGTCATGGTTGCTCAGTGTGGCATGGGGTCCTGCAGGTGCCCCACTGGCTCAGGAACTTAGCTACGCTGTAGCTGTGCCTATAAGGTGGGCCTGCCCTGCCATCCCTGGAGCTTTCTGGTCATGCCTAGTCCCTAGAAGTCAATTGTGTAGACAGCAAAGCAAAGGAGTCCCAAGTTTATGGTTTTAAGTCTAACTTCCTTGCCTTAATAACCCTTACCCCCAAACAAAATTATTTAGGTTGTTGAAGTAGATGGGTTTCTTTTTTTTAAAATTATTCACAGGAAATAATCTCATAATTCCTTGAATAGAGATAAGAGAGATAAGCTTAGTGTGCATACACGCGCTTGTGTGTGTGTGTGTATAGGAGTTTATATATGTGTGTGTACATGTATAGATGTAGGTATATGTGGAGGTCAGAGATCAGCATCGGTTTTTTTCAGACAAGGTTTTTCTCTGAACTTAGTGATTGCCAATTTAGCTAGACTGGCCAACAAGATAGAGTTCTGTCTGTCTCTCCAACACTGTGATTACAGGTCCATGTCACAGTATGATTACAGCACATGTCACAGTGTGATTACAGGCACACGTCACAATG
>JABTXL010009415.1:4181707-4206098 GCA_025134845.1 Neodon shergylaensis
CCTTCCTTCCTTCCTTCCTTCCTTCCTTCCTTCCTTCCTTCCTTCCTTTCTTTCTTTCTTTCTTTCTTTCTTTCTTTCTTTCTTTCTTTCTTAGAACTTCAGATCTGAGTGCTGTGCCTACATAACTCCTGCCTCTCCCTCCCTTCCAACTCCTCTCATGACCTCCTTCCCAAATTCATGACTTCTTCTTCTTTGTTATTGTTATCTATATATGCAAATGTGTATATATGCACACACGCATATACAACCCACTGAGTTCATTAGCACTGCTTGTATGTATACATGTCCAGGATGGACCACTTGGATTGGGACAGCCTATGCAGGAGCTTGTCCCCGGAGGAAACTGACTCTCCTCTCAGCAGCCATTGATTACTCGTAGCTCTTCATCTAGGTCTGGGACCCTTCAGAATTTTCCTCATTGGCATGCTAACTGATAGACTGTGCTGGTCCTGTTCAGCGTGCCTGGCTTTCCAGTGTGGATTCTGGAGATGGAATTCAGTTCCTCATGCTTATATGGCAAATACTGTACTGACTGATCCGTCTCCACAGTTCTGCTCTCTATATTTCTTGATGAAGGCCTTAGAGACAATTAAAAAAAAACAATAAACAACCAGTAGATAATCTTTTAAACCTAGTCTACCCAATGAGACACTCAAACCTCTTTATATGTTTTACCCCCGTGTGCCAAAGCACGTACACAGTGATTCTTCATGGTCCCAAGTCCTGGGTCTTCAATGCCTCCCCTATACTCCTTGCTAGGAACTGAATGTAGGCCTGGTGCACATTCTAAGAGTGTGCTCTACCACTGAGCCATACACGCAGCCCTCGACTGGGTGCTTTGGATGGTACTGGTTTGGGGGCCTTTCCCACTCTTCCTGCGGTACCATCTCACTTGCCTTTAAGGCTTACTTCATGGAGGTCATCTTGCCCTCAGCACTACCGTAGCTGCATCCCCGCTGTGATAGCACCTGCTTTGTGCACCTCAGGAATTAGAGTGAGGCCCAAAGGTGATGATTTCCATGATGAGCATGCTAGAGAAGATGGGCCGCCTCCACAGGGATTATGATGATGATGGTGCTTTTCATTCCTGGCCCATCTTCAGATGACTAAAAATATCTACCAAGTCTGGGCCTTCTCAGCATAGTTTTATCTCTCTTGGACTTCCCCATGCTGGCCCAGAAGCCTGACAGTTTAAGCAGCTGAAGAATTTGCTGGTAGACAGCACTGTTGGGGGGTGGAGAAGCCTGGGTAATGAATTACCTTCTTTAGGGCCCCGACGGGAAATCTGGTACCCTGGAAAGTGTTAATTTACTTCACTTGAGTGAATGCTTTAGACCCAGCAAGCATTTCATTTGCCCAGGCAGCCCATTGTGATGATGACATTAAATAATCATTATCATTACGTGGAAATCCTGTCACCTTGGGGATTTAGAAAGCGTTTCTCAAGTCACATACACACAAGCAACCCAAATGAGCAGAGTGTGAAGAAAACATTTGTTTGTAATTGTCAGCATTTGGCAAAGGCAGGAGATGAAAGAATGAAATGAACTATGGCTTTGGATTCCTTCCAGAGGTTTTTTTTTTCCAACCTCAAATCATTGGAGATGAGGGAGGGGAGGCTTCCTGTCCTGGACCATGAGCTCTAGGGAGGAGGGCAGGAGTCTTCAACTCCCTTACCCCTTGGTCCAGGAAGTCATTTCAAAGGGAGCTGTCTCCAGGGAAAAGCAAGAGCCCGTATTTATTGGCCAATATTTATTTATAGTCTTATACCCTGTAAACTTGTCTTCTTTTTAAAAATTAAGAGCAAAAAAGCATTTCGGTTCTTGTGTGCTTGGACCACCTCCAAGCAGCCCTATCTGCTTTCTTTATTTCTTACGCGGTTGCTCAACATCTGTGGTCTTGACTGAACTGGTTTCATTCCTAGGTCCTCCCTTGTTATGAATGTTCGTATTGTTGGTCAGCTCTTCTATGTTTGCAGTGTCCTTGACAATCTTTTTTTATTAGCTGATCTTTGCAACAGCTCGGCGAGGTGGATCAGCATCGCGGACTATTTATCTAACACATTGTCCGACATTTTCTTTTGTTAGCTTTTCTTAGGATTTATTGCCACCATTTTATTTTTTCCTTTCTGATAGCCAGCCTTCTCCAACCAACAACTTCCTGCTCTTCCTTGCAGGGCTCTATCAGCCAGGGACTTGTATCATCTGCTTCTAATTCATTCTGGGTTTGGTCCTCCCCTTCCTGGCATCCTCACCCTCCTCCAAGTTATTGTTGCTTCTCCCTCCTCTCCATGCAGTTGGAACCCAATTAATGGAAGGCAGGTGTGAGCCATGGGCTTCCTCTTTGCTTTCTTGGCCTCAGGGGCATCTCTGAGTGGCCACAGACTGTCGGTTGTTGCTTCTGTGGCTGGGCGTATATTGACTCGATGGTGAACCACTGGAATGTTGGAACTGGTGTGGTGACAGTTAAGGGCACTGGTCTTGATTAACCAAGAACTAGCCAAGTCTTCTGAAAACTCACCATCATTGCCGTCCCTATCACAAGAAACCCACTGAGTACAGCGGCTGCCCCTCTCAGTCCTTCTTACTGCTGCCATTAGGCCTATCGTATTATGTTTCCAACTGTGCATATATTCCTAGACATTCTTGATGGCTGGGAACTTAGCATCAAGTAGGGTCCCCAGAAAACCAGTTTCAGCATTGAGTTCTTGACCATCTTCTTTCTCTTCTCTGTATAACAGTCTGTCTTTACATTTCTCTATTGTATTTCTACCCTATTACAACTTGTTTTTCTCACCCACCATCCTCCAAGGGCAGAGATTGTATCTTTTTTTTGTTGTTGTTGTTGTTTTGTTTTTTCAAGACAGGGTTTCTTTGTGGTTTTGGAGCCTGTCCTGGAACTAGCTCTTGTAGACCAGGCTGGTCTCGAACTCACAGAGATAGAGATTGTATCTTATAAGATGTTTATCTAAATAAATGAGAAACTCCTTTTTATAAATTAGAGTGTTTTATAAATCAATGAGGATTTTATAGATGCAAGTTTGAAAGTTATAATTGTATTAGTTTATGCATATGACAATGAAGGATAGATTTGAATCCTGTTTCAATGGACAAGAAATATCTTTCCATTCATAAAACAATGATGGTGGCAATTAGTCCACATTTTAAATTGAAATCATTGGCCATGCTATTTGACTAGTTTCTGATTATGACTTGCCTTTGGGAATTGATTGAGGTCAGCAGTAGGTAAAAACATAATGCTCAAATATCATGTTCTGTGCTGTACCATAGCTAAGCCAATACAGTAAGAATGGCTAAAACAATCAAATAGAGTCAGAGGGTTGAAAATGGCTCAGTGTCCTAGAACTCTCTCCCCTGCCCCCACATTATGGAAATGAGAGTTTCACAGAAGGATAAGATTCCCACCTTTCTCCCTGTGTACCACCTCTTGGCATGCTGTTCCGAAATAATGGGCTGGTTGTTTAGGCAGAATGAGCATTAAAATGAGTGGTTAAAAAAATAAACTCGAGTGGACTTTTGACAAAGGCAGTAAATTCAGACATTATGATCCCTAAAGAAGAAGTGAGTGTGGTAATGCGCGCATGTGTAACGTATCTGGGAGGCAAAGTATGAGTTTGAAGTTTGAAGCCAGCTCTCAAGGTAAAATAAGCTGCGAGGAAGCTTAAGATATGTGATGAGACAGTCTGTCTGTCTGTCTCTACCTCTCCCTATAAATCCTTGCGAATTTAGTACACTCCAGGTTCTAAATAAACAAGTACTGTGTGAATGAATGAAATTAGCCTTAATCTGACTGCCCAAAAGTTTAATATCTGCAGGGGGGCGGGGAGAAGGCCCCGGGAATGACTTTATTGGCTTTTCTCCAAGGTACTCTGAGATCAGTCAGCTAGAGGGGAAGAACTCTGAGCCCATGCCAAATTCACTTACAAGAGCAGCTTTTGATAAAAGCTCCCAGTTCTGTTATCAATAGCCTCTCAACTCTCACCACCCTCACAAACAGCTTCTGAAAAAGCAAAGTGCATTGAAGTCAGAAGCTGAGCTGGAAGGTCGGAGACAAGACCCATTACCACTTGGGCAGCGAGAAAGCCCAGGCAGCTCTTTGGTCCTTGTTGGGGAAATGGGTCTACAGCAGTTAGACAGCACTTCTGAGTCTATGTGTAGATACCGCAGACCAACTGCATGAGGATACAAACCAGCTTGCTAGTTTTAGGTGTGTCAAACGAAGCTGCCAGGAGGCGGCATGGTAGGATTCTGGCTTCTCATGCATGATGCTCATCTCTGGTCACTGGCACTCTTGTTGGCTTTTGGATGTAGCGATTCTCCTAAGTCGGTGGCTGCAAGCTCACAGAGCCACCTTCCTTCCTTCTTGCCTGCCTTCCCTTACCCTATTTCCGCTACCGATGCTGGGTTGTTCACGACTTGTCTCTTTACCTGGCAGGGACAGGTTAGCAGAAGAATTTTCTTCCCTTTGCTTCTTTGGGTGCTGAGGATTTGAGCTAATTGGGAATTGAATGGAAGAAAGAGTCAAACAGAGGAGTCTGGGCAGGGAATGGATTTTTTTCCCCTGTCCCTCGGAGGATTTGCCACAAGCAGATATAAAGTGTCTTTCCCACTCAAAACTACCTCTGAGCCTTTTCACAAATCAATTAGCCACGGGCGGGGCAGAGAGCAGAGGCAGAATAAGGCGCGTGGTGACAGCCGGAGACCCTGGCTGCTCTCTCTCACAGGCATGCTGTCCTTGATCATCAGATAACTACAGTGACACTTCATCCCCTGGTGACTGTTCCCATTACAGTCAGAACTTCAGAGCAAGGGTGCAGCCCGTGGGGGCTTGCTGTGCTCCATTAATAAACAAATGCCATGGAGAAGAGATTGGAGGGAAAAGGGAGGCTGGTTCTCCCTCCCACAAGCAGAGCCAAGAAAAGGGAAATCAAAAGGAATCATCTTTTATTGGCTCGCTTTGACTCCGGGACATTTGTGTATTGTCTGGAAGGTTTTGTCACTGGCCGAAGCCACAAAAGCCTGCAGAAGATTCTTAATTCTGAGAGGATGGAGCTCTTGACAGGAAACCCCCCTAAGCTTACAAAGTAGGTGTGACCGCCTCCTGCCAGCTGCACAGCAGGCAAAGCCTTCAGCATCTGGGGCCTGCGAGGTACAGGCTGAGGACGGAATCTGAAGAACTCCTAAAAATGTGTCCAACCGAGCTGTCAGATAGTCACTCCCGGGAACAAATGGAGGTTCTGAAATATATGCATCATGCGAGGAATATTTTTGGAACTTAGAGTTCCCAGTCTGTCAATGATAGGGCCGAGAGCGGAAGATGTGAGAACAGGGGGTCCAGGCAGTAGGCTCCAGGGAAAAAGGTTAGCCTGGACTGTCAGGAGATTTGGAAGCTTTCACGGCAGCCAGCAAGCAAGAGGCTGGAGAGAAAGCTGCATCTTATATAATAGCAGAGTTCTTATCTATCTCTTAGGAACAAGCTAGGGGGTGGTGGGCGGCAACTATTCTGGTCTTTGGTTTTGCAATCGTCAAAGCTGAGGTGCAGGGGAGTGAACTGGTTTGCCTTAGCCCACTTAGCCAGATGTGCACACGAAGAGTCCTCCTCTCCTGCCCCTTGGCAGAGTCTTCTGGAGCATCTGTCCTCCAGCATGGCCATTTACAACTTATGCTCCAGATCTTCTGTCCCGTTCCTGGAGAGAGGGTTTGCAGCATGACTGAGGTTGCCAGCCCCATCCGGTTCCCTAAACCTGACCTCCGGTTCTGATTTATCAGTGGTTTTGGGAAGTTCCTTAATTTCATGGTAGCCTCAGTTTGTGTCTCTTTAAAATAAGGATGACAACAGTCATAGCAACTTGTTCTGAAAAAGAAACATGATCAGTCACACATGCCCATACCGGCGGGTATATAACCATACATACCACACAACACACATATGTACCTATAAACAACAGCAAACAGAAAACCTTCCAACTCACCAATAGGAGGCAGGAGTTGTGGGCAGTCAAGAAGAGGACAGTGAGGAACAGAAAGAAACACATGAAAATACCACACTGGCGCTGGAGAGACAGTTTCCTGTGTAAAATGCTTGCTTTGCAAGCCCAAGGACCTGAGTTTGACCCCGCCCCAGAACCTAAGTGATAAAAGCTGACCTTGGTAGGTTGTGGTTTTAAACTCAGCAGTGGTAAGGCCAAGAAGGGAAGATTCCTGAGGCTCAATGATAAGCCAGCCTTGCCTACTTGGTGAATCCCAAGTCAGTGAGAGACCCTGTTTCAAAAAAAGTACTCCTATACATACATACCACACAACGTAAAAACCATAGGGGTGTATGGAGCTAGTGGAGGGAGAGGCCAGCTATGAACGAGAAGAGAGGGGATGCTGGAGCAGAGTCAGGACACCTGAAAGGAAACAGGGAGCGAGGCATTGAGCACGGACATAAGACTATGGGAGATGCTAAAATTGCTGGCTCTCCATAAAGATGCTTACAGTGTTGCTGATGATACTAGAATGATGGGGAACTACCGTGGAAGCTGAGTATGTGGGAGAAAGTCTGGATAGAGGTAGGAGTTTTACTCCATGCCTAATTCTTCTTTTATATCATGTAACTTCACAGACTTTGGAAAGCTGAGTGAGAATCATTCCAATTTCCTACTCTGCGTTACCATTCTCTAGGATAGGTTTCTCTGAAAGGACAGAATTTTAAAAACAAATACACATTAAAAGGGGATTTTTAAGACTGGCTTATATGATAGGGTCCAGCTCTGGCTGTCTTCACAATGGACAGACTCAGAACAACTGGATGTCCACATGACTGGATGTCCATGTGACTGGTTGTCTAGGTGGCTGGATGTCCGTGTGACTGGGTGTCTATGTGGCTGGATATCCACGTGGCTGGATATCCATGTGGCTGAATGCCCACGTGGCTAGATGTCCATGTGGCTGGATGTTCATGTGGCTGGATGTCCATGTGGCTGGATGCCCATGTGGCTGGATGCCCATGTGGCTGGATGTCCCCGTGGCTGAATGTCCACGTGACTGGGTGTCCACGTAGCTGGATATCCACATGGCTGGATGCCCATGTGGCTGGATGTCCACATGGCTGGATGTCCACATGGCTGGATGTCCACGTGGCTGGATGTCCATGTGGCTGGATGCCCACGTGGCTGGATGCCCACGTGGCTGGATGCCCACGTGGTTGGATGTCTGCATGGCTGGAGTCCACATGGCTGGATGCCCACGTGGCTGGATTCTAAGTACACCCCATCTGGCCCTGAAGGCTTGGGGGATTCCTGGAGAGCTGCTTGTATTTAGTCCATGTTGGAAGGTCAAAGAAGCTAGGTTTTTAAGGCAGTGAAGGATGGCAGTGGCCACAGAAGTGGCAGTGCCAACAGAAGACAAACGTGGTTGATGAATTTGCCAGCAAGATGTTAAGGCAACCTAGTAAAAAGCAGAAAGTTTCCCCTCACACCTCATTCTTTCCACTTTAATTATTATAATTAAGAAAAAAAAACCCTTCATAGGAGTCTCCTTAGCTTATGGGTGAGTCTAGATCTATCAACCCTTAAATGCCATCTTTCCCTTTTCAGTGGGGATCAGTTTTCATTGTATCAGGAAGCATAGGAGAGTTAGGACCAAAGGCTTCTGGTTATACCTCAGCAGCCCTGTTTACTGATGACAAAGAGAGGGTCAGAGATGCATTCTCCTGACTCTGAGTTTGATGTTCTTTAAACCCTTCTCTCACAGAAGTGACTGTGCACTCTCAAGCTTGGTGATCCTGAGTGTGATCGTCAAGGAGGGACAAGGGGCATCAGGGGTTGATTGTTTTCCCAAAATAAGCCCGTTCAAAGGATCACATATATGTGGGTCGGTATTTTGGTATTCTACTTTTGTTTAAATAAGGATCGTGCAGTTTGTCTCATTAAGTTTTTTTTTTTAAAAATATTATCATCATATCTCTAGTCTCAACCTTTGGCCCATTTTAAATAGTAGTCACCAGGGGATGGGTATAAGTAAAACAAACAAACAAACAAACAAACAAAAACAAATGGCAAATCCCAAATAGCTTCTAATTTCTCTTTTTGCTGAGGAGCTCATCACTGGCAGACCATCAGCTTTGAATTACCATCAGTCATGCTGTTCACAGCAGTGGGCAGGAGCACGTGGCACCTTTTCCTTGACATTGTATAATGTTTGCTCATCACAGCCCTTGTGTTTCCAGGAAAATCACCATTTTCTCCATGCCGTGGCCTGAAAATAAATCCGAAACATTCCTCTTCGACTTCGGCATTGGCGTATGAGGCATTTTCCAGTATTCCTTACATTTTGCTTGCCATTCTCCGTCTGACAGTCTGGAGTGCCCAGACAATAAGGCAAATGATTTCTTAGACGTTCAGGGAACATTGTATTCAGCCAGGTTTTCTTTCTTCTCCAGAATAATGGGAGAAAACCTTGGCTTGAGCTTCTCAAAACCAGGCAGATCATCAGAATAAACAAAGTGTGGGGATGTGTGTGGGTGCGTGTTAGCTGTGTTAGCTCTGTTTCAGGTTGACATCTCTCCTTTGTCAGGGATACTCTGTGGTAAGGACAAACTCGAATGTCTTTTGTACACAAATATCAACAGTCTCAAAATGTGCCTATTTATTGGCATGCATTATGTGCCAGGTACTTTTTAATATCTCAGTTATTGTCCTAAAGTCTTAGTGAAAGGAATTTCATCTCCATTTTATAGCCTTGGCAACCTTCAGTGGTTTGTCACGGGTCACATGGGAAGTAAGTGGAAGGCCAAAATTTGAATGGACTGACTGGGTTCATGTTGCTTTTCAAGGCATAAATTCTTCTCCAAGTCTTCCATTTGCCCATGAATACAGAATGTTTCTACGTGACAAGAAGACACCCCATATTCATATAAATGCAAGTTATGAGAATACCTAGTAAAGGAAAAGCCTGGGCTAGGTGTTTTCTTGGAAGCCAGGTCAAAATGGTCCCAGATGAGATTAATCGCCCATGAGGGAGCAAAGAGGGAAGCTCTGGGGGCAGGTAGCTAAAAGCTGAGATACTCAGGGTTAGCCTCTCTGAGACAAGTGTAAGAAGTGCTTAGCCTTAAACTACACAGGGTTTTGGGATGAATGGCACCTTCACTCTGGGTTGCTCCTTCCCATCAATCTCTACACAGCAGCAAGAATGGCCATCGGATGCTGAGCTGCAAATGCCCAGAACACACCAGTGCATCTTATTGCACTTAGAATAGAACCCGGAGTCCCGATCTTTGTCAATGAAATTGTTGCAAGAGCTATCCATACCCTGCCTCTATTCCCACTGAGATTCACTGCACCTGAGTTGGACTGCTTTCACTGGAGTTCCGAAAAGAACATTTCTGGGAATGAATGCCTCAGCAGGAGTTCCAATCATCATAGGCAAGTGTTGGTGTACACACACACACACACACACACACACACACACACACACACACGACTGTCTTGACCCTCCCGTGGGTCTCTGCCATTTCCAGAGCCCCTGCTGAGGGACTAAGCCACAGGAGCCTGCAATGGGGAAGCACTCACAAGCTCACTCTGTGCCCCTTTCCTTCCCTTCCAGTCTCAATTTCTTGTTTTTCCTGTGTTTCCTTCAGAAGACATTGTTTCAAGTTTGTGCTCATACCCTGCTTATTGGGGCCCCAACATTAGCTAAGGCCCTTGTTGGATATGGTACCTGTACCCCTTTTCCACCTACATCCCATTCTTTTCTCCCCGGTAAAACTGTTTCTAGCTGCTCTCCACCATCGTCTCTCATTCTCTTGTGCAGGGTCTTACCCTGTGTGCCAGGCTGGCCTAGAACACTCGATCCTCCTTGCCTTAATCATCTGAGTTCTGGGATTAAAGGCATGTGCTTACTTTTAAACCACTTATTGTGGCATTTTTCTTCTTTCAGAAATAACATGCCTATTGGTTCGGAGCAGGATGTCAAAAGATGTATTTTCTCGAACATTCTCATCTGCTAGTCTTGTTCTTTTGCACCGATTATGTATTCCCATGCTTCCTGGGTGTCTCTCCTCACCAGGTTGCCTTTGATTTGGATGGCACCCCTCATAGCTGGGTATCTCGGAAAACAGTTTGTCTTCTTCTTTGGCCCCACACAGAACAGCAGGAGTCACCTGTGAGGGCACTTGGGGCTGTCCTGCCTTCGTCACAGTGGCCGGCACTGTGCCAGGCTGTGCTCATCCTCTGTGCTGTTTGTACCTCTCCTCGATGTCACCGGGAATGAAATCGTGGCTGAAGCCATTAGGAAAGCATGATTCAGGGCTGCTAGGAGGAACATACATTCTGGGTACTCAGCAGGCCTGACAAACATCAGGGAAACCTTTGAAATTAAGATGGTCTTTTCTGAGTCCAGTTCTCAGTGCTCTGCTGTTGGCTCTGCTCCCTAACAAATGTCCTCTCAATCGTGTATTGCTTTCTCTCACAAATATCTGTAAAGGGGACTCTTCCTCTATAGCCCCTGTTTCAGTTTTGTTTTGCTATTGTTGCTTAAACGAAGAGACAAAGACGGAATTCTAGACTGTCTCAGACATATATTTTCTATTCTCTCACCAAATAGAAGGGTACACAAAGGAACATTTTAAATTCAACCATTAATGGAGGCTAAAAAATCCCTTGGGTGAGTTAAAGAAGAAGTCACCCTTCTGACTGGAGGAGGCTTCAGAAGGCAGCTTCTGAGCCCTTGCCTGTGCAGGACCCACGTTGTCCGACTTAGGAGAGAGGTTGCCGGCCACTAGTCAGTTCTGAGAGGTGGGCCTTGGAACCAAACTCTTGCCCTAGGCGTTAGAGCTTGCCAGTTTCTCCTCTTTGAGCTTGATTGAGATGGGATATCAACACTAGGGTCCTACTGTGGGCTGGATGTTTGTGTGTCCCCAAGTTCCCATGTTGAAATGAACCCCTAATGTAACATTTTTTGGAATCTCAAGATTTAAAATTTTGCCAATAAACATTTGTAAATGTTCCTTTAGTTGTGATCCTGTGCCTTCCAAATTCTGACTACCAGCACACATGAACTGTTGTGCTGATTACACAGGGAACAGCAGCGATATGTAGTAAGGACTGATGGTCACTCTGATTTTTTTTCTAAAAAGAGTTCTTTCATTTTTAATTATGTGTGTGGATGTGTCTATGTGTGGATATGTCCACTTGAGTTCAGGTTCTCATGGAAGCCAGAGGCCTTGGATCTGTGTGGAGCTGGAGTTCCAGGTGGTTGGGAGCCACTTGATGGGGGTGCTGGGAACTGAAGGTGGGTCCTCTGCAAGAGCAGTATATGCTCTTGGCCTCTGAGATGTTTCTCCTGCCCCTGATACTTCCCCTTTGATTTTAATTAATAACAATAGTTAACATATTTAATTTTGAGCCGGGTGGTGGTGGCGCACGCCTTTAATCCCAGCACTTGGGAGGCAGAGGCAGGCGGATCTCTGTGAGTTCGAGACCAGCCTGGTCTACAAGAGCTAGTTCCAGGACAGGTTCCAAAACCACAGAGAAACCCTATCTCGAAAAACAAAACAAAACAAAACAAAAATTTAATTTTGTTACTGTTGTTATTTGTGTACAATGTTTGCCTATGAATGCAGGTGTGTGCGTACCATGCTATCTATGTCTATCTATGTAGAGATTAGATGCAACTCTAGGGAGTTGATTCTGACCTTCTGCTGTAGGACCCGGGGTTCAAACTCAATTGTTAGGCTCATGTGGTACAGGCTTTCACCTCACTGGTCCCTGAACTTTTGTCCAGGTAGGGTGTTTCTTCCCTGAAGTCTTCAAAACTGGTCTTAGAGCTATGGACTCTCTCATTTGAAAATTCCTTTCTTTCTTTTTCTTTTTGCTAGGGTCTGAAACAACTCAGTGAGTAAGGGATTTCTTTGGGAACAAAAGAAAAGCAACAAAAGCAAACACTTAGTCCTTTTGAATAAATTAGCCTGCATAGAAGAGCGGTAAAATTGGTATGGGTTCAGATCTGTGGGGCCGTTATTAAGTATTGAAGACTGAATCCACCTTCTCTGGGCTCAACTGGAATTGAGATGAAAATGTCTTCAACAATAGTAAGTTCCCATTCTGTGGCCTCTACACCTCCCACTACCCACCATCTGCCGCACGCTGCTGAGACAAACACCGTCATTCATTTGGTTAATTATTAAATACTCATCGAGCACATATCCCATTATGCACAGAGTCATTACATCCTGTAATTCCAAGTAGGAGAGAGCCTCAGAGCTTGTGCGCAGAGACAACTTGTGTGAAGAAATGAAATCCAAAGAATATGGCCTCTCAAACAAGCAGGAAAATTGCCCTTCACAGAAAATGGTGGCTTATGTTTATTGCATTGTTTCTATAATGGGACTGATGATTTGTGCTGAATAATTCATGCTGTTTTGCCCACGTCCCTTGGAAGCACTGGTATTTCTGAGGGACAGCTGGCTAAGGTTATGGTGCAGGCTGTTGCCACATACTTGCATGTTGCCAAATGGCCTTTCTGGGTGGTTTTGGGGGGGGGGGAAGGGGAGGACAGCATTTGAAAGAACTGGCTGTGAAATTGAGCAAGCTTGGGTTCAAATTCCAGCTCTACTCTTTGACCTGGGCAAGTAATTCTACCAGTCTCCATATCTTCATATGCAAATTAGGGAAAATTCATGCTCATTTTGATTTATGTTTCTGTTGCGGACAAAAACTGTGTTGAGTTAATGGAAGCTCCTCCTTCGGGGGGTCAAGCTGGTTGAAAGAGAAAGCCCCCTTCCTGGTTAATTTGTTGGGTGTGGCTGAGGAAAATCTAGGAACAGATGTTGGGGATAAGTGGAAGCAGGAAAGAAGACTATTGTGAGAAGAGGCAGGAGGAACCAGTAAGGAGGAGGGGATTGGAGAGGTGAGGTTTTAACACTTCATCTTTATCATCTACTTGCCTGGCTTTAGAATCACCTGGGAGACACAGTCCTGGGTGCTTTTGGAGAGGTTTAATACGGGTGGGAAGGGGTTCTCTCATGTGGGCAGCACTATTTGATGGACTGAAGTCCAGAATGAATGAAACTAGGAAAAGGAGAAAACAAGCTGAGAACATGCGTTCCATCGTTCTGCTTCCTGACTCCATACGCAGTGTGAGAGCTGCCTCATGCTGGCACTGCCATGACTACGTATGCGGTGTGACGGCTGTCTCACGCTGTCCCTGCTGTGACTACGTATGCAGTGTGAGAGCTGCCTCATGCTGGCACTGCCATGACTACGTATGCTGACTATGTATGCAGTGTGACATCTGTCTCATGTTCACCCTGCCTTGCCTTTCCCACCACAGGGGCCTGGATCCTTTGAAATTTTGAGCCCAAGTGAACTATTCCACTCTTTAAGCTGTTTCTGTCAAGTATTGGATCACAATTAGAGAGAGAGCTTAAGGGTGGTGGCCAGGGGACATTTAAAACTTGTGGTGGTCCCCAGTTTAGTAAAACTGCCAGTGTTCTCCTCCGGGGAAGACAGTTTCTCCTGCTCTCAGCATTTTGTAGTTCTTTGCGTAGGTTGAATGCTAATAGAATTTCTCCTTCCATGTCAGCATTCTGATGTTGTTGTTGTTTAGACTCCATGGGCGGAGCTTCTGACATTCCCGGGAGACACAGTACCACAGCAAACCCCCTGATCCTCCGGCTCTCACACTCTTTTTTTCTGCTTCCACAGTATTCCCTAAACATTTGGGAGTTGCACTGTTAGGATGGGTCTCCACAGTTCGGCATTCTTCTTGATTGTGGTTTCCTATTCTGGTCTCTGTTGCAAAGAGAAGTTGATTTTCCAGTATTAAATGGTCCTATTGAAAACATATATATTAGTATCATTATACAAACTGAGCAGGTTGTATTTATGTGTTTAGGAATATGCATGTATGTATGTATGTGTGTATGTATGTAGCAGCAATTAATGAAAGGGGAACCCATGAATTTTAAAGAGAGCAAGGAAGGGGAGAATGGTATAATTATATGATAATCTCAAAGAATAAAAGAAATAATTACAGCCCCGTAACTGACAAAGGTCTGATCTCCAAAATATATAAAGAACTCAAGAAACTAGACCATAAAAGGCTAATCAACCCAATTATAAAATGGGGCACTAAGCTGAACAGAGAACTCTCAACAGAAGAAGTTCAAATGGCCAAAAGACACTTAAGATCATGCTCAACTTCCTTAGCGATCAGGGAAATGCAAATCAAGACAACTTTAAGATACCATCTTACACCTGTCAGAATGGCTAAAATCAAAAACACCAATGATAGCCTTTGCTGGAGAGGTTGTGGAGAAAGGGGTACCCTCATCCATTGCTGGTGGGATTGCAACCTTGTGCAACCACTTTGGAAAGCAGTGTGGTGGTTTCTCAGGAAATTCGGGATCAACCTACCCCTGGACCCAGCAATACCACTCTTGGGAATATACCCAAGAGAGGCCTTATCATACAACAAAAGTATATACTCTACTATGTTCATAGAAGCATTGTTTGTAATAACCAGAACCTGGAAACAACCTAGATGCCCTTCAATGGAAGAATGGATGAAGAAAGTATGGAATATATACATATTAGAGTACTACTCAGCAGTAAAAAACAAGGACTTCTTGAATTTTGCATGCAAATGGATGGAAATAGAAAACACTATCCTGAGTGAGGTAAGCCAGACCCAAAAAGAGGAACATGGGATGTACTCACTCATATTTGGTTTCTAGCCATAAATAAAGGACATTGAGCCTATAATTCGTGATCTTAGAGAAGCTAAATAAGAAGGAAAACCCAAAGAAAAACATATAGGCATCCTCCTGAATATTAACCTTCATCAGGCGATGAAAGGAGACAGAGACAGAGACCCATATTGGAGCACCAGACAGAAATCTCAAGGTCCAAATCAGGAGCAGAAGGAGAGAAAGCACGAGCATGGAACTCAGGACCGCGAGGGGTGCACCCCCACACTGAGACAATGGGGATGTTCTATCCGGAACTCACCAAGGCCAGCTGGCCTGGGTCTGAAAAAGCCTGGGATAAAACCGGACTCTCTGAACATAGTGGACAATGAGGACTACTGAGAACTCAAGAACAATGGCAATGGGTTTTTGATCCTACTGCACGTACTGGCTTTGTGGGAGCCTAGGCAGTTTGGATGCTCACCTTACTAGACCTGGATGGAGGTGGGTGGTCCTTGGACTTCCCACAGGTCAGGGAACCCTGATTGCTCTTTGGGCTGACAAGGGAGGGGGACTTGATTGGGGGAGGAGGAGGGAAATGGGAGGTGGTGGCGGGGAAGAGATAGAAATCTTTAATAAATAAATAAATTAAAAAAAGAAATAATTAAAAAAGTTGTCAGTTCTACTTTGATGTGAGCCCTTCTTCATTTTCTATGTCTTCCTAAGCTACTTATTGCCCCTGAGCCTGGCCCAGCCTTTGGTAAATTCTGAGGTTCTCTAGTGTTTTGTGACAGATTTTATGGGTGCTATGCAATTGAAGGTGAGCTAACCCAGATGTCAAGAGACAGAGACCGCATCAATGTGCCAGGAAGCTAGCGATGTCTTGTGTCTGTCTCTAAGCCGACTAGACTTCAAGGGAACAGGTTTGCACTGGCATATGAATGCCACCAGACAATCTTTATGAGCTTTACTCTGTCCCAAATATTGACCTATGAACACAGTGTGTGTTAGCTCCTCCAAGTCACTCCTTGAGAGGCTGATCTAATCTTTGCAGCAAGTTAGTGGAATATCAGGGTACCACAGTCCTCCTCATTTCAAAGAGGAGGAAACTGAGCATGAGAGGTTATGCAACTAGGCTAAGCTCACCCAGGATATATTTATGTATGTGTTCACACATGCACACACACACATATATCTTTTAAGGTATGTCTCATCTCTACATGGATCTGCCTAGAAAGGAGAAAAAGACAAGATCTCCTAAGTAAGTTGGGAGCATGGGGGGCAGAAGGCAGGATAGGAAGGGAAAGGGGAGGAAGAAAGGGAAGTGGAGAAAAAATGTACAGCTCAATTAAAAACAATAAATAAAATAAAATTAAAAAGATACGTCTCATCTCAAACCCCATTCTATTAATTATTATGGTAGATTGATACCCACTATGTTATTCTGCTTTATTTAATGAAAAATTATGGATATTAATATTTAATATTATTGATATATAGTTGCTTTTAAGTCATTATCCCTAGAAATGAGATGAGGATTATAATTCAGTCAATTTGTTGGGGGAACATTTCAGAAAATACACGAGAAGAGAACAGAATAGGGGTGATGGTAAATCTCATGAGATTGCTTGACTGGCTACCCAGAAATCAGGCATTATTCTGAGTGTAGTGTGCTTGTGAGGGTGAGACTGGATGAAATTAATTTTTGTATGAGTAGATTGATAAAAACCAGATTGCCCTCCACAACGAGACGGGCTTCATCTAACTCACGGAATACCTGAATATAACAGGAAGGCCAAGAAAGAGTTCCCTTTCTCTCTCCTTGACTCTCTTTATTATTGAACATCAGTTTCCTTGCGTTTCCCTCAGACCAGAATGGACATCACTGGCTCCTCTAGGGTCCTTAGAGTCCAACAGGAATTGTACTTTTGTCAATAATGGGTCTACAGCTCTCCAACTATAAATGGGGGCCTCACAGCCTCTATTATTATGTGAGATAATTTCTTATTCTCTCTCCCACTCCCCACCCTCTCCCTCCTTCCTTTTATTTCTCCCCTTCCTTTCCCTCTCCCTCTATAGAGTCTCCAGTTGGTACTCTCTCTCTGGAAAACCATAACTCAGTAAGGGAAAAGCTGAACAGTGGTGCAGTGTTAGTATTATCAGCGTTGGCAGATCCCGCCTGGAACTCCTAGATCACACATTACGGGTTACTTCCACTTTGACTGAGTCAATTAATGACAAGGTCTGCTCCTATGGTGGGTGGGGACAGTGGGGGAAGCTCCATGGAGAAAGGAGAAGGAGTGATCTGTCTGTGGACCCAAACAGTGGGGATGGAAACCCTAGATGGAAAAAGGATTTGAATTGGATGCTAATAGCCACCACTACAGTAGACAATTAGCAATTAGCAGCCATTATCATCTCTTCTATTTGGATTTTCTTCTGTTCTAATAGGAATAAAAGAAATAAATCAGAATACAGAAAAAAATGTTGATGGTCTATTCAAAATAGAAATTACTTTTCTCCATCCATGTGTTTGCATTAAAATCTTAAGATGGGATAATAACATTCTAAAATTATTAAAAATGTATAAGCAGGACCGGGGAGATAGTTTAGCAGTTAAGAACATACCGCTCTTCCAGAGGACCTGAGCTTGAGTCCCAGAACCCGGCTCAGGTGGTTTACAATCTCCTGTAATTTCCACTCCAGGGAGTCTGACACCTTTGGCCTGAAAGAACCTGCATTCGTGTGCACCTAGCCACACATACATGCACACGCGTGCGCACACACACACAATAATAAATATTAACAAAATATAAAAGCAATAATACTACAAAATGTTTCAGTAATACAAAATAAAATATCATGGGCAGTCTTTAGCAATGCCGTCATGCCTTTTCTCTTTCTCAGATTTAATTCAGTTAGTATTTAGTGTATAACCTTTCAGATTTCTTATTCTGTTTTCTTATGTACACTTGTGTGCTCATATGCATACTTTCATAATCAGGCTTGAAGTTATCTTCTTTGGCATAGTGACCTGGCACTACCTTTTCACTCAGCAGTGTGGCCTGAAGAACTTCTGGCAGCACACACCAGTCTTCCTCGTTCTTTTGAACGGTACTGTGTAATTTCCAGCCTGTATCTATCACGATGTGTTTAATTACCTGCCTATTAACGATGTCTAGGTACCGCCCTCATTTCTCCCACAAACAGCACAGCAATGAAGTAGATAAAAATTTGTGTTCAGTGTGAAGTTGCGTGAGTGGGGAAAAGGGGAGGATCTGGGAAGACTTGGGCGAGGACAAAGAGTATGCTTAAAATATGTGGGGCAAAAAATTTAGAAAATTAATTTTCAGGAATAAAGTTTATGTTAAGCATTTTCTCTTAACTCTGCATTATTACACTTTATAATTATGTCACTGTTAATTTGTTCTAAAAAGTTTGCTTATATATATATAATATTATATATTTATATATTTAATATTTTGAGACAGAATCTTACTATGTAATCTAGATTGGTATAGAATTTGTTCTACTACTGTCTCAGCTGCCGAGTGTGAGAATTTTAGGCAATTGTTCTAAAGTTATATCATAATGGTCTATTGAGTTAACAGATCATCATTTATCTAACCATCTCCTCGCTTCTTATTGCACAGGAATACCATAAATACTTATATTTTCAGTATATATACTATACAAATATAAAATATATATTATAAAAATGCTATTTACATATAAGTATTTTAAAACCTTGTATACTAATATGAAGCATATGATATAAGGTAATACATACATTCATTGCAATTGCAATGTATGTATTTTCCCTACTTATTTTGGAGTATATTCTCAGGAGTGGACTTAGTGCATGAATTTGGCAGAGTTTTTTCACTAAGCTATGTACTACACTGCCTCCTTGGGAAACCCTGAGTTAAAACACAACTGGTCCTGTGGTCAGTGAAGGAGAAGCAGAAACCCGACCTCAGAGTTGAGTTCTCATGACCAGGCAGGCACTTCACACATGTGAATTCTGGTTGTACCAAGAGGGGCCCAGGTGCAGGGTTTCCAGTGTCTTCCTCAAACAGAATCAACTTAGAGGTGCAGCACCCATGTAATGAAAACTGGGAGCTGGGTGAGAACAGAATCAAGTGGGCCCAGTCACAGGTACAGCCGCAATTCTGGCTAATCTGGAGCATGACAATCCTCTGTAGCATTTGTGGGCTACAGAGTAAATTTAAGGTCAGCTTGGGGGAACTTAGCAAGACCCTGTCTCCAAATGAAAATAGAGTTGTGGTATGGCCCAGTGGCAGAGCAGTTCCTGGCATGCCTGAGGCTATTGGTTCGATGCCCAGTGTCAGAAAATCAAGACCATACATGCCATAACAAGCTCTGTAAATATCCACACATTATCCTACATCATTATCCTACATCTTATTGATATGTTATTAATATTATAGCTATAAAATATTAATACCAATAGTGCTACTGCTAAGGCCTGAGTGCCACTGCATACCAAGTACCCTTCTGAGTGCTTTATTTAACTTCTTTAATCCTGTAGCAACTCTTGGAGGTAAGTTAGTTTTTTTTTTAAATTTAATCTGATAGATAAAACATTATGCATCTTTCGGGAGTACCATGTGCTGTTTCAACACATGTGTTTGCTTTGTGTTCGAAGCAGGGTAAAGATGCCTGCCAACACCCAACAGTGAGCACCTGTTGCGGCGAAATGGTGGATCCTTTTTGGTCCTCATTTTACAGACAAGGAAAATGGCAGTATCAAGAGATTCTGGAACTTTCCCAGGCCTTTCAGTGGACAGGTGCCAGGCCAGAGAGGTGACCAGCTCTGCCTTTGTCTCCTGACCACAATGCTCAGCTGTAGTCCCATGTTAAGTGATTGCTGCATACCTTCTCACGTGATGGATTTTCCAACCAAGTAGCAACCATTCAAAAGAATGAGTAATGGATAAGAGGAAACCATCCCCAACACTGAGGCTGAAGTTACTACAGTGAAAAGGAGCAACAGCTCAACCATCTTTTAGAGAGTCCCAACGATGACCCTGAGGCTGTCCATCCTGACCAAGGTGTTCACACGAGCAAATTGGTGGATCTTAGACTGAGTTTCCAGGAAAGCTGTAAAATCGCTGATCTGGCTGTATGTTTTCCATAATGACTCAGGTAGCCAGAGACTTGATAAAGAGGTTTAAAAGCTAAAACTTGCCAAGCCTGTTTCTCCAGCCTCAGGTGGGCAGGAGATTTCTGAGAGAGGCATGCTTTCTCTCACTCCTGATTTCCAGATGGCTGCCCTGGCTGGAAACAGGCAGATGTGGGTGCCTTGTTATCTCAAGAAAAGTTGAGGGTGGGTGGCTTCAGAATGTAGCTGCAGACTGCTTGTTCATTTATTTCCTGGCCACTCAGACCCGAAGAATCACACAGAAACTATATTAATTACAACATTACTTGGCCTGTTAACTCAGGCTTCTTATTAACTAAGTCTTACATCTTAAATTAACCCATTTCTATTAACTGTATTTTGGCATGAGGCTGTGGGTTACTGATAAGGATCTGGCATTTGTCTCCTTTGGCAGCTACATGGCATCTCCCTGACTCTGCCTACTTCCTCTATATATGTATCTCTTCCAGACTGCCTATATTCTGCCCTGCTATAGGCCAAAGCAGCTTTATTTATTAACAAATAAAAGCCACACATATATAGAAAGACATCCCACATCATCTCCCCTTTCTGTCTAAATAAAAAGGAAAGTTTTAACTTTGACATAGTAAAATTACATATACAAAACAGTTATCAAGCAAGAATTATAGTTACAATAGTTAGTCCATTTACATTTGGTAAATTAAGGAAAATGCTCTATCACCTGTGTGTCTAAAGTTTTATGTCTCATTTATCTTTTATCATAAGTAAGGAAAACTATAACTATCTGTCTTCAATTCTTCAAAGACCTCAGAAGGATATAATATTACCTAAGTAAACAGGAAGTGCATTGTAAGTAACTTTCAGAGTTTTAGAATTGACAGAGACATCTTGCTGCCTGGACAGTCACCCAGAGTTCTTCTGTAATGTTGGGGCATCTGTCTTCAGCCTATAAGCTCATAGTCTCCAGCAGACTTTTCTATGAAGCAGGAAATTTGAAGATTTGTTTTGTCTTATAATGGCAAAGTTCATCAGTTGATTTCTTCTGTGTCCTGCAGAATGTCTGGCAGTTTCTTTTGTGAAGCAGGAACCCTTAAGGACCATCCTGTCTTTTGGAAAGTTTAGCAGTTACTTTCTGTGGGTCTTGCATGTCCAATTCATACAGCATACCATCAAGTAGTCCAGGCAGGAGTTGTTTCTTGCTCAGATGGCTAGCAAATTCTATAAAGAGACTCTTTGACGCCCATCTTCATCTTGAAGTACTTGGTGCTGCCAGGAGCAGACATGTCCCACTGTTGAGAAAAGTCTAAGTTCTTAAAATATTTTAAATGCCATATTCTGTAGGTCTTTGAAGTGTTGAATATTATCTATCTAACTGAAATATATCTCTATATCTAGAAAACCTAACTAGTATAACTAAAAGATTATTATAGAAGCTATTTATTATTCTGTATTTTTAACCATACATTACATTTTAAATGAGTTACACAAACACAGTATCTTTAGCAAGAACAGAAATACATATACACAGTGTAGCAAATCGACCTTAAATTTGTATCAATAGACCAAATTCCATACCAATGCAAAGTATTCATCTTTGTCTCATATCTCTACAGCCCCCCCCTTTTAAGAGAGAGATTGACTGTGACCATTTAACCATTTATTATCAACCCAATTTAAATGAAAACAAAAATTTATAAACAATAATTTTGGGAATTTGGGTATAGTTTTCTCCAAACTGCTTCCTGTTATTTTTTTGGTGAAGCATTTTTAAGGTTCATGGAGATCTTTCTGGGGGTCTTGTTCCATCAAACCACATTAGCCTGGGAGGAATCTATAGGTTCTCATCTTTTGTGGAAACTAAAGCAGAACCTCTTTTCCAAAGCAACACATCCTTAGATTCAAAATTTGAAGTCAAGATACCTTTAAAATATATATGTTGATTTAGTTTAGGAGCCTCCAGAATCAAATGTCTCTGCATTCAAAAAATTAAAAGAAAACACAATAGTATACATAATCCAGATGCTCTATGTATATTTCATCTTTATGTGGCTTATTTTTTACTTTATTACTTTTTAATATTTAATTATTTTCCTTTTAAATTTATGACTGTCTATACTTTTTATATTATTTTTTATTGTTTCTTTAAAGACTTTGTTTTATTTTTAAAACTATTTATTTCTTTTTACAACTGTCTATACTTTTTTTTCTATCTCTCTCAAGTTTACATATATTTTTTTAAGCACACTGTATCTTTTTTAGAGGTCTTTTATGTTTGAATCTGTCCTATTGTGTATCTGGAATCCCCTTTTGACAAGGAGCATTTTAAAATGGTAAGCAGTATGATTGTGGCAGCCCTGGATACTGGCTCTGCCTCTCTTGGCCTTTTAACATGGTGGAGGTATAGTTCACCACCAGCTCTGGAACCACTGGCTGGGAGCCATGCTCACCAACTCAATTCTGGGAAGCAGTTGGCCCATGCTGCCACCAAGTATGCTGCTCTAAGACCCTATTAAAGTGCAGGATCTCCCAAAAGAGCCAGAGTTATGTTGCCAGCATGAACCAGGAAGCCTTCCCTTAAACAAGCTGCAGTTTTTGCCAATAAACTTTCATGAGGAAGCCTCTTAAATGAGCCACACCTCTGCTTGCCTCCAGCAAACAGAGCCTATCTGAGAATATGCTGTTACCAAGAAGCTGTGTTTAACTCTGTTTTTTTTTGTTTCTAGAACTTCTTTCTAAACCCTCTCAGGTTTTATGTGGATGTTGGGTGCCATTTTGTAACCAGAGACTGTTCATTTCACAGCTGCTCAGACCTGAATAATCACACAGACACTATATTAATTGCAATATTGCTCGGCTTATTAGTTCAGGCTTCTTATTAAATAACTCTTACATCTTAAATTAACTCATTTCTATTAACCTGTATATTGACACGAGACTTACTGATAAGGATCTGGAGTCGGTCTCCTTTGGCAGTTACATGGCATCACCCTGACTCTGCCTACTCTCTTTTTATATATCTCTTCCAGATTGGCTATATTCTGCCCTACCATAGGCCAAAGCAGCTTTATATTAGCAAATAAAAGCCACACATATATAGACATCCTACATCATCAGGATGTTTAAAAATGAAGAGCACACCCATTTGGGACCATGAAGTCATGTTTTTGTTTGAATCTGCGTAGTGGGTATGGGGGTCTTTGTGCTCATAGACATGTACTAGGGAAACCTAGAATGTTGAGCACACAGAATTATTCATTTAAGGGAAGGGATGTAAAACCTGTTTTCAGCAAGAGGGCAGAAGTGGGTATGTGCATAGTCTGTGTGGCTAAAGTCCTTCCTGCACTAGATCTTCTTCAAGACTATTCCTGTAAACTTATTTTTCTCAATCTATAGAACCTACCCAAGGGAAGTTGTCACATATATTTTACAAAGAGTTCTGATGTCATGTCTTATCTGTAGATAGCATTCATTGTTTCTCAATGAGATTTAGATAAGCTTTGTTGTGCACAAGGGATTGAGTTAATCCTCATAAGAATATTTTTCATCAGATTGTGCTGTTTTAAAATATGCCTAAAATAACTTGGAGTCAGACTCCTGAAGTTTGAGCCAATACTGGCTGCTGGGCCATGCCATGCTGACTGCCTTCTTGCCTCTCACAACTCACACTCTGCTGACCCTGAAGGTCCCAGGGACTCTGAAAAGTCTGGAAAAGAATGAGACATTGTTGTGCCTTTGAAAGATTCCAGAACAAGAAATAGATGGTAAAAGCAGCTTCTGTGTAGCCATTGGTCCAGGAATGATTGCACAGAGTGTGGGTAGGCTTGTGATGACTCTTTAAAAGGTATACATTCATTCTATTTAAATTTTTCTTTCATTTGCATTTTCTATATGTCCAAGGAAAAATTTTGTTTCTGAGCAATGAGTGATAATATCTGAAGATATTAGTAATGCTAGTCTAACACCCTGCAATGCTTCTTGGAAGGAGTAATTTAATTGTACATTCTTCCTTCTGTACTTTGAGCCAGCCCAGATATCTTTTCTCTCTTCCTGTGTGTCTGATTATTCCTCAACTTCAACACATATCCCTTAGAGACTTGGCAACAAGAGTTTTCCCCTTTTATCTTTTGTTTCTTTTCTTTTCCTATCTATATGTCTGTCTATCTGTTCTGGTTTGAATGACATAAGCCTCTGCAGGCTCATATATTTGAATGCATGATCCCCAGTTGGTGAAACGGTTTGGGAAGGATTAAGAGGTGTGGCTTTGTTGGAGGAGGTGTGACTTTATTGGAGGAGGTGTGTCATTTGCCATTTCAAAAGCTCTCTCTCTGTCTCCTACTTGTAGATACTGTTCCAGCACCATGCTTGTCAAACAGATGCTATGCTCTCCAACTTTGATGGTCATGAATTCATCCTCTGAAACTGTAAGTCTCAATAAACTTGTCTATAAGTTGTATTGGTTATGATAGTTTCACAGAAATAGAAAAGACTATCTATCATCTATCTATCTATCTATCTATCTATCTATCTATCTATCTATCTATCTATCTATCTATC
>JABTXL010009415.1:4207615-4245632 GCA_025134845.1 Neodon shergylaensis
ATATATATATATATATATATATTGGTTTTTCGAGACAGGGTTTCTCTGTAGCTTTGGTGCCTGTCCCGGAACTAGCTCTTGTAAACCAGGCTGGCCTCGAACTCCCAGAGGTCCGCCTGCCTCTGCCTCCCGAGTGCTGGGATTAAAGGCGTGCGCCACCACCGCCTGGCCTTTTAGTAATATTTTTAAAGAGTGAATTAGCAAAGCATCACACCTGCCCTGTGCTCCAGGTAGAGATGGGCTCCTCTCATTTGTCTCAGCTGCTGCTTATACAAACACCCCTATTAGAATACACTATGGAGCATTTTAAACCTTATCTCAGAGTGTTTGGAGGTACCTGTAAAGTGGACACAATTACTCCCATTTTATAGGTAAGGAAGCAGACATTCACAGAGAATAACTTACCTAGTTATGAATTTTTTATGTTTTCTTTTTTATTGATATTTATTGAGCTCTACTTTTTTCTCTGCTCTCTTCCCTGCCTTTCCCTTCCCCCCTTCAATCCTCCCCCAAGGTCCCCATGCTCCCAATTTACTCAGGAGATCTTGTCTTTTTCTACTTTCTACTTCCCATGTAGATTAGATCTATGTAAGTCTCTCTTAGTGTCCTCATTGTTGTCTAAATTCTCTGGGATTGTGGTTTGTAGGCTGGCTTTCTTTGCTTTATGTCTAAAAACCACCTATGAGTGATAATTGTCTTTCTGTGTCTGGGTTACCTCACTCAAAATGGTATTTTCTAGCTCCATCCATTTTTCTGCAAAATTCAAACTGTCGTTATTTTTTTCTGCTGTATAGTACTCCATTATGTAAATGCATCACATTTTCCTAATCCATTCTTCAGTTGAGGGGCATTTACGTTGTTCCAGGTACTAACTATGACAAACAAAGCTGCTATGAACATAGTTGAGCACCTGTCCTTGTGGGACAACTGAGCATCCTTTGGATATATACCCAAAAGTGGTATTGTTGGGTCTTGAGGAAGGTTGTTTCCTAATTTTCTGAGAAATCGCCACAATGACATCCAAAGGGCTGCACCAGCTTGCATTCCCACCAGCAATGCATAAGTGTTCCCTTTTCCCCACAACCTCTCCAGCATAAGTTGTCATCAATGTTTTTGATCTTGTCCATTCTTACAGGTGTAAGATGGAATCTCAGAGTTGTTTTGACTTGCATTTCTCTGATGACTAAGGATGTTGAGCATTTCCTTAAGTGTCTTTCAGCCATTTTAGATTCTTCTGTTGAGAGTTCTCTGTTTAGGTCCGTACTCCATTTTTTGTCTTATTGGATTATGTGTTCTTTTGGTGACCAATTTCTTGAGTTCTTTGTATATTTTGGAGATCAGACCTCTGTCTGATGTGGGGTTAGTGAAGATTTTTTTCCCATTCTGTAGGCTGTCATTTTGTCTTGTTGACCCTGTCCTTTGCTTTACAGAAGCCTTTCAGTTTCAGGAGGTCCCATTTATTAATTGTTTCCCTCAGTGTCTGTGCTGCTGGGGTTATATTTAGGAAGTGTTTCCCTGTGCCAATGCGTTCAAATGTACTTCCCACTTTCTCTTCTATATAGTTCAGTGTTGTGGCTTTATGTTGAGGTCTTTGATCCATTTGGACTTGAGTTTTGTGCATGGTGATAGATATGAGCCTATTTTCATTCTTCTACATGTTGATATCCAGTTATTCCAGAACCACTTGTTAAATATGCTTTCTTTTTTCAATTTGATATTTTTTTGCTTCTTTGTCAAAAATCAGGTGTTTGAAGATGTGTGGATTGATATCCGGGTCTTCTATTTGGTTCAATTGGTCCTCCTGTCTGTTCTTATGCCAATACCAGGCTGTTTTCAGTACTGTAGCTCTGTAGTAGAGTTTGAAATCAGGGATTGTGATGCCTCCAGAAGTTCTTTTATTGTACAGGATTGTTTTGGCTATCCTGGGTTTTTTGCTTTTCCATATGAAGTTGAGTATCATTCTTTCAATTCACAGAAAATAACTTACCTAGTTATGATTTTTAAAAGTTTTTTCTTTTTGTTATTTTCTCATTTCTTTTCTTTTTTTAAATTTTAGATCTATTTATTTATTTTACACCCTGGCTGCAGTTTTCTCTCCCTCCTCTCTCCCCAGCTCCCCCTCCCTCCTCTGACCCTCCCATCCACTCCTCTTCCAATTCTATCCTGAAAATGGCAGGAGGCAATAGTTTCTGAGTCAAGACGTTGATCGGAGGGTGGCTCTGATGAGCTGGGGTAACCTGCCCCAGCGTCTTCTTATATGTAGCCTGGGAAAGCTAGTGTCATGAGATAATCAGCAAAATGGACTCCATGGATGAATCTATTCAACACATATGAATTTCAGTGTACAAATTTGGTTTTACAGGCACATCTTTCTTTCCCTAACTTTCTATACTCTGACATACTTTCAGGTCAATGGGAAATTTACATTTGAGCAAACTTAGGTCCCTTCCAGTCTTCTTCCCCAGGAGGGTTGTGTCAAGACTCTGTGGGCTTACAGAACACGGGGGCAGTGGGAGATGAAGCCCACAGGTCCTGCTGTGGAGATGCTCAATAGCCCAACCTACACCCTCTGTGGGTGGGTTTTGGTGAAGTTGAGATTCTCCTGTTAAAGACTTGGCTCTGTTAGGAATAGGGATATTGTTTCTGCTCTAATAACCCCTAAACTCTCTCTTCTGTAGCTCTTATCTGAAGATGAAATCCAACTGGTTTTGCCACAATTCTCCCCTGAGTCAAGGAAGGTAAGCCTGCCTTTTTAAGACCAGAAGAAAATATACCGAGTATCTATGTGCATCTAGTTATACTTTTTGTTTCCACATCAAAGGCTCTTGAGAAGCCCCTTAATATGAAAATGTATCTACATTTACTAAAAACAGAGATCATCAAATTTATTTGCTGTACCCGCCCCCAGTGTTTTGAAGAATGTTCTTTAGGAATTCTGGGAGCTCTATGCAAATCTATTACTGCCTTTACTTTTGAGGCCCTAGGACTATATTCTGACACCTTCTAGAGGGACATTTGTTCTTGTCATCTAGAGCTTAAGTCATCAGAATTCTCTTCACTAGCCTCTATCCCTCCCCAGCTTTCAAAGACCTCTCTAGACATCATCAATGACAAAGCTCAGTGTTCCTGGGCACCTGGACTATATTCTTAGAACTCAGTGCATAGAGATGGATGGTTGATCCAGACGGAGAGCTTTGCTAAACCTGAGATAATAAGACAAAAATTAGGATAGTTCTGAAGGTTTTGTGTTCACCCCTGACTGCTGGCATACAAGCCTGTTGAGTCTCTTCCTCACGTTAGCAAGCAGCATACGCTTGCTAACAGTAAGCTGAGAAGGGAGATAAACCCTCGCTGAAGGGCGAAGACAGAAACCAGCCTTCGTCACTCCCTGCATGTGTATCCCAGTCCATTCTTCTAAGAAGCACTAGTCCTTGTGTATTTTAGTTCCTTATCTACAGTTGGGCTCTTTGCTTCTCGCTCAAGGTTACCCAGTGAACACTGCACCCCATCTTGGGTCCTGTTTTGGCTGCATTTCTTTTCTCCAGAATGATTTCTCACCCATGATTCATAAGCGGGAAACCTACCAAACCTTCACGGCTGTTCTATGCTTAGCTAGGAAGGGAAGCTAAGCCAAGTAGACAGAAGTACCCTGTGGGCAGATGCCTGGGGCCTCACTTGGCATTCCCAGGGCACTAGTCTGCGAGCCCCACTAATGAGGAGAATTTCAGGGGAGAAGCTTTAGGCAGCAGCAGGCTTTTCTGAATCACGTCTCTTGATGTTTTCCCCTGGAGTAGGTCTGGCTTTAAGAAGGGAGCGTTGAAAGAAAGGCACAGCTCATAGAAAAGGGCTTCTGGCACCTTCCCTGCTGGAGGGAGGAATCAGGCTTCTTCCAAGCTTCCAGTCCAAAGCCTGGGGTCTGAGCTAACCTTGCTGACACCTTGTTCTCTGTAACAGAAAAAAAACCAAGTGCACTTGTAAAGCCAGGAGGCGGCAGAGCTGGGGACCCATGGGGGTAGGCTCAGCTGGCAGCTTAGGGCTTTCTGGAGGCACAAAACAATGGGAGGCCCCACAGGGCAAGAAAAGACTTGAGATCCTCCATGTTATCTGATGGGGGGGGGGTTCAGTTGGGCCAACTAACTTCTTCTTACTCCACTCAGCTGACCCTAGAAATGCTTGGCTTAACTGCAGAGCTATATCAATTACAGTAATTTACATGAATTATTTACCAATTATCTTTAATTACCAGGCTGCATGATAGTGATTATGCATATCATCAAATGTGTGCCAGATCAACTTGGTTGCAAGATTTATTTGATTGCAATACTAATCATTGTGCACATCTGCTCAGTGTAGGGGCCTTTTCTCATACCTTGAAAACAATAGAGCTAACACTGGAAGGTACTTGCTGTTCATGGACAGGTCCAAGGAAGGTAGAAAGATAAGCGAGGATAATTGCTAGCTGTTTCCAACCCCAGAAGTTTAGATGATTAGTTTCGGGGACAAAGCAAGGCCAACTGGACCTCATTAGAATAGGAGTTTCTACTCTTGAGGTCAGGAACTGGCTTCTTATTCCTATTTCTACCTTAGTCTCCAACAGGTAGGGTTTCCATAAATAGTGGTTGAATTGGATTGAGCTGAATTTGAAATGGTAGTAGGCTTCATTTCACAGCCAAAAATTTTTATACCGAGACCATCAGAGAATAATGTACTGAAGCCATTTCTTCCACTACTCTGACATCCATGGGGTTTTATGGAGGCAAAAATATTACACAGAATGAAAGACAATGCTGATGTATTTTGGGTTTATGACATCTGTGAGCTACAGAGCTAACATTTCATCCCCCAGGAGAGGAAGCTGAGCTCATTAATTGCTTAAATACACATTGGGTGAGGCCACCATTATCATAAAAGTCATGTGGTAGCATTATCAAGTAACTTGACTTTTCTGTGTTGTTAGTACAATTATTATTATTTTTGAAAATGACATTTTCACACAGCATATATTGAAGCCATACAATGGTGAGACCTGAATATCTTTCTTCTACCTCATGTCCTCAATTGATTTCTCAAGGGCAAGCTTGCCAATAGTTTATTTTTAATATCTTATGAAAATCTTCTGTGCATATACTTATATGTATATAGGTAGTTTTTCTGGAAAAGTGGGAGATTGGGTAATGGTTAAGGTATGGAAAGTATAAAGAATAATGCTGCAGACAAATGTCCTACTGTCATATTTAATAAATAAAGCCACTGTAGCTGAAGTGTTGGAATGCCTAGCTCCATGTCTGTCCAGGAGGTAATTGCTTTCTGAACTTGGTCCTCATTTGAACTCAGGATTTTATGACGCATTTATATTTTCTAAAGCAATGCACAGCCAAACCTTTAAACTGTGTATTTATGGAATGACATTGCCCATACAACTTTTTCATGTGATGCTACACTCAGTGTTGTAAGAGACATCCATGTAAACATCTATAGCTATATTTTCCTCATTTTATAAATATGCTATATGATGTTATAATACGCGAATATATCTCAGTGAGTACATTGTTTCACTTTTTCATGAGTAATTAGGTTGTTTTAGATTTTTATCATTTTATTTTTATTTAAAGCTATGTGTGTATATCTATGTGAGTGTATGATGTGTGTGTGCGCCCATGGAAGCCAGAGTGAGTCAGATCTCTTGGAGCTGGAGTTGTAGGTAGTTGTGAGTCATCACACCTGGGTACTGGGAACCAATTGTAGGTCCTCTGGAAGGGCAACTGCTTTTAGCTACTGAACCATTGATCCAACCTCATTTTAGTTTTGGAGGGGAGACACAAACAATATTGTGGCAAACAATCCTATGTCCCTCCTAATGTAAGCATCTTAGTTTATGCCTAGGAATATTATTTGGGCATGGAGTACATATATTTTAAATTTTTGTAGATATTGACAAATTGTTCTTTAATGTGATTCTGTCCTTTTAAGTTTGTTTTTAACTAAGAAAATGACTTAGAGTACAATAAACAGATTTTGGAATCGAACTGATTTAGATGTCAAGATTCATTTCTTGGAAGAAGTGAACTGGGATTTGAACCTATCACCTCTACTCCAAACTCTGTGTCTTTTGTATTCTTTTATATCCTGCCTCCTTCCCTCCAAAGATGTTCTAGCTCCTTGCATGTAAATCTGAGCCAGATGAAAATACAAGTTCATATGTAGCTTGAATTTTATCTTGTGTATGCGTCTGGAGAGAAGACCCCCAGTCTCTGGCTTCCTTTCTATCTTTCCTGGTAACATGGGGTTCAGGACATGCTCTTCTAAAATACAGCATCTTGGCATTTGAGCAACAGGCAGAAACAGGAAGGTCCCTCTTGGCCTGCTGTTCTCCTCTAAGGTACGTCAGAAAGCCTAGGTCAAAGCTGTTGATCTTTCCCTGAAGGGGGCCACTGTAAGATTCCCTCCTATGTCTGGAGGAGAGGGAGGACCACTCTCACCCTCTCACATCTGGAGGAGAGGGAGGACCACTCTCACCCTCTCACATCTGGAGGAGAGGACCACTCTCATTTCCAAGCACAGGGCTGCAGCATCCAGCTGACTCACTAATCCATAGCACTTTATTGCTGTTGGTTCAGACCCATTTCCCCATTGTGCTTCTCTGACAGTGACCGTTTCTTCATCCTCTCTATCACACCAGCACCGTGTAGGTTTGCCTCTCCTCAGATTTTCATTTCCTTAGGAAGAGTCTGTGTCACCTAAAATTTTATATTAAGTAAATTTAAATTTATATTTTTTTTCTTTGTCTGATCTGCCTGCTCTGGGCTCCTTAGCCACAGCCTGGGAAATAGGTTGGGAAAGATTTCTTTCTCCCAACACTGTTGTGGACATTTTTTTCTGCTCCTCTTCTTTCTAAGCTTTAACTCATTCTTGGTTTCTTTGAGATTCACACTATAAATGGCCCCTATTCTGATTCTGGTCTTGAACTAAGTACCCATCTCTCTTTCTCTCTCTCTCTCCCCAGGATCTCACTATGTAATTCTGGCTGTCCTGGAACTCACCATGTAGACCAGACTGACCTTGAGTTCACAGATCTGCCTGCCTTTACTTCCCAAGTCCTGAGATTAAAGGCCAGTACATCTGGCTCCCATCAGTTTCTTAACGGGTAGCTTGCTAGTATCTTATGAATATTTTTGAGATTATGATAATCTTATTTATCATCCAACTTTCACCCACTAATTCCATCTGTAGCTGAGTGGACAAAGAAAATGTAGCATGTGAACAGAACAGAGTATCACCTAGCTTTGAAGAAGGGAAGTTCCATTTTGGCAGCAGGACGTGAGGAGGACAGCATGCTAAGTAGAATAAGTCAGGCAGATACTGTGTGATCCTGCTTAAATATGAAATGTAAAAATATCCAAATCCTAGAGAGTAAAGTGAGGTTTGCCAGAGGCCAGAGTTTGGAGGACTAAGCAGGTGACATTGGCCAAAGGACTCAATCAGATATATAGCAACATGAGTTCTGTGATCCATGGTAGACCACAGCGATTATAGCTGATAGTGGGTATGTATTTGAAATAGTTAAGAGTAGATCTGTGAGAGTGTTCATATACATGTGTGTACATGTATGTAGGTGCACATGAACATATATGAGTATATATGTGTATGCATGTGGGTAGGCTAGAGGTCAACATTGGGTGTGTTGCTTAATTACTATCAGCTTTTTTCTTTTTTGTACATTTATTTATTTAGTTTGTGCTCATGCCAAAGTATATGTGTGTAGGCCAGAGGACAATGTATGGGAGCCAGTTCTTTTCTTCTACCCTGTGGGTCCCTGGGCTCGAACTCAGGTCCTCAGGCTTGGCAACAAGCACCTTACTTGCTGTGCCATCTTACTAGTATATTCACCTTATGTTTGGGATATAGTCTCTCACTGAACCTGGGTCTTACTGATTTGACTAGACTGGTTAGCTGGCAAGCCACAGAGATGCTCCTGTCTCTGCCTCTGCAGGGCTAAGATATTAGTAAGCTGCTATGCTTGGGTTTTTCTTTTTCAGGGTGCTGGGGGCTAAACTTAGATGCTCATGCCTATATAATAAGCAGTACTGAAGAAGTCATCTTTCCAACCATATAAGAATAGCTTTTAAGTGTGCTTGGGAGAGTGTATAATAATTACAAGTAGTTTGTTGTAGCTGATCCATAACATATATTATGTATATAGCATAATATATAGCAAAATATCATAATTTATATTATTAAGATATTCAACTTTTAGTTGTCAATTAAAAAGGAAGTGCAAAGTACAGAAGGAATAGTAAAGTCTCTTTATCCACCTCCAGGAATAGGATGCATGGAACTTAATATGCATACATTTTACTACTCTGTGACTTTAAAATGCTTAACCTAATTCAGGGCAACACAGTACCAACAACTTATATTCCATCTGAAGGAATTTATTTGCTGAAGTTGCTAAAAAAAAAAAGCTTCTTTTAAGATGCTCTGCAGCATCGGGGCCTGTAGGCAGCTACTGGATCCAAGAATCAAACTCAAGAGAGCACAAGTTGATATTTCATTCCAACAGGACCTGCGGGGGGTCAGCGTCTCTTAAAAACGAAGGTTAAAATTTCAGTGTGCATCCAGAGACGTGTTCCTGTTTCTAATCTTCATGTTTAAAAACATGTATATGGGGGGGGGGAAGAATGCTTGGTGGCCTTATCAAGTAGGGCATAACAAAATTGGAAATTGGTTTGTGATTTATTGCGCCTCCGGCGACACACTGAAGGGTGCGGTGAAATTAACTTTTGGTGTGCACGGTAGCTGCTTGCACAGCACGACTAAAGAGAGGCCCAGTGAGCAGGAGAGGTCGCAGACGAGCGAGGACAGAAATGGAAAACTTCGACTGGTGCGCACAGCACAAATGAGTGCTGTTAGGCGCTGCTAACATTTGCATTCGTTCTTTGTTCTTTGTGGCTAGCGGGGACCCAGTCACAGAAGGCTCTGCAGGTCCCTCTCCGGTCTGCCCTCCAGCCACCGGGACCTGTGAAAGTCCATCTGACACAAGGATCTCTTTGTCCGTTGACAAGCTGGGGCTGCCACTGGCTGCTAAGCCAAGAGTGCTGACCAGAAGTCCAGATTACAGTTGCACAAGCCCATATTGTTGCAGCCGTGGGGTTGCGAGACATTTTTTTGGCGAGCAGGACGCATTGAACACCCACAGGAGCTCGGGGTTGTGGACATTGCCATGGATAGGGAAAACATTTGATAGCCAGGCTTTCTGGAAATTCCCATGTGGTGAACAGGGATGTGCAGTGTAATTTTGGTTTCATATTAAAATTCCTTGAAGCAGGCCCTAGGTCTGTACCGGGTCTTCAGATCTTTTCTTTAATGAAACTGCCAAGTACAACACTGTAACGTCAGGCTTGCATTGCAGTAATACAGACCAAAAAAAAAAGGGGGGGCTAATTTACATTTGTGACCGCACCATTAATGTAAATTGGTTATTAGCTGTTTCTGCTAAAGAGTAGCAATATAAAACATAAAGGTGGTTTTATTAACTGCCTCCTGCCCTCTGAAATGTGCTGTGCGTGGGGTTTACAATCAGTGATTCCCCCTGCATGCCAAAAAGACATTAACTCTGCCTCATTAACATATTTATTAACAAATTGCCGGCCCCCTTCCTGCATTTTGCATTTTATAACACATCAACACTACCAAGTTAATAAGACAGCGGGCGTCTGCTCTTGTGATTCTACTGGAATGGTGCACTGGCCCTTTCTGTCTCCCCTCGCTCTCGAGTCTCTCAGGTAGGGGTAATTAAAGAAAGATGGTGTTGGCCAACACAGGAATGCAGGCATAATGAGGACGGCTTGGCCGTCACATCCTTTTCATGAGACTAGGGGTGCGTAGGAGCAGGGATGTAGGAGGGGGACCAAATAGTTCGGTTTGGTCCTCCACAGCATCTCCCTCAGTCTAGCCCAGAAAGATGCCACGATGCAGTCTTTTACACGGACTGCTTGTAAAGTCCTTTGGCCAATGTCACCTGCTTAGTCCTCCTAACTCTGGCCTCTGGCAAACCTCACTTTACTCTCTAGGATTTGGATATTTTTACATTTTACATGGCTTTCCAGGGCTTCTTAGTTCCGAGGTGGATCCTGGTGAGACATCCTAATCTCATGTGCTGGGTCTGTACTGACTCCACTAAAAATGTAGACTCCTTTATGCTTTAAAAAAATTAGGTAAGGATTATATTTATTTTTGAAGAACCAAGGGTACTTCTAGGCCTCCAGAAGATATTATTTTTGTGATGAAAGAGCTCTCTGGAGTTCATGCTGTTTATCCATGTGTCTCTTTTTCTAACCTCCCTACTTTGCTGAAGACTGCATATCAGTAGCCATGTCAGGAAAGTCCTGAGGACCATCCATCCAGCTTCATTAACAAGTAAATTCTTAGCTGTCAGGTCATAAGTAATGCCACAGTACTGGTTTCTTTTTGTTCTGACTGTTTTAACAAGGATAATATATACAATAGCATTAATAGACTATGTCAATTTAGTCCTTTAACTCTGGGCTTAAAATTAAGCCAGTTAATTTAAATTCTGAATATTAAAGAAAACCGAAATAGCCATAAGGCAGGTTTACTAACTTTGGATGAGTCCATAGGCTCTCTGAAGGTCTGGCTGGCCTTTAATATGTTTGTGAACCTCTTGGAATTAGAAGAAAAAAAAGCAAGAGCTTTTGCAAACATTTCATGAGAACCCTCCATCAATTTCTCCAGATTACTTGTGGCTATGAGCAGATTAATGGCTGCTATTGATTTTAGGTTTTAGAATTATAAGAAATGCGTGTGATAACTGGTCAGGGTGGGGTTTTTCAGTATAAGCCTTTAAGAACAAGTATCTGTAGCCACACAGACATGCTAAATCATAGAGATCTGGCTAACAGTCTCAAAGCTGTTTGACTCTTGTTCTTGGTGTCATGCCATGCTATCCAGAGTGGAGACCCACAAGAGCCTGTGGATGTTGGGTCTACAGAGAAGCAGTGGGGTATAGCAGAACCGGACAACTGTCCTGAAGCAGGGAAGCTGACATGAATTCAGGATGAAGACGCTGCCCAGATTGACATCCTCATTCGTGGGAGTGAGTTTTTAGAAAAAGCAAGCAGTGACAACTTCATTCCTCTGAGATAACGGACTCCGGGGTTTCTCTGAAGAAATATAGAGCCACATGGAGCTCCATAAATTTCATTACTCTTATTATCATCACTCTGATTTTAATCTGATTTAAAATTTTTATTGGTACTAATTGTGGCAGTTATGAATGTTGATGTTATTTTCTGCCATTTCTAATGTCTATAAAGAGCACAGATCTTTGCTTCTTAATAATTGAAAATGAGTCCTTAATGGATTCGTGCATTCATATGGAATTCCAATCTGTGGCTTTGACGTTATGGCTTGGTGCACAGAATCTCAGCTCTTAAAATTATCTAAACCCAGTAAAGTTCTTCATGTATGTGTTAATAATCAGTTTTATTTCATTCTGAAAGAAAATAAGCCAATTTAGCAAAAATGATTGAAACAAACATATTTTGTATGTAAAAATAAGAATAGCATTTGAGTGTATCTTGATGTTTGTTTTGGTAAAGATTTTTTTTTTCCTATTTGCATTACTGCCAGATGTGAATCTGTAGAAAATGGGTGGGATGTGTGCTCCACTATGCACCAGGTGCTCTCTAAGGGTGAAAGAGTCACAGAACACTAGGTCCCTTATTAAATGGACTGTTATATGGAGAGGGCCTGCAAAATCCCCAGGAAAGGCCTTGTAAGAGATTATTCTGCTCTACTCTTTGTGTTATGGTCACTGTATGTAGAAGCTAATTTTAAATATTAAAACTGTAATTATATAAGACCACTTCCCGGAAGGGACGGTCATTTGGGGGAGGCAGAAGGGTGGGTACTTTTGGAATGACACATAAGTCTGGAGAGTGGGTGTGTGGTCTCTGTCAGGTCATTTCTCCAGGGACAACTATGTCCTGGGGACAATCTCAAATTAGATTTGTTTTTCTAATTGTAACTTAGAACATGGTCCTGGGATGGAGTACAGCAAAAGACAGCCCTCAAACCTTGAGAAAACAAAACTGCACTACAACTGTGGTCCAGGGGCAGGGAAAGAAGGAGCCCCTAAGTGATACACGCATGGGGCGCATCCGCTGCTGTTGGTTCAGGAGCTGTTATTGGGGTCCAGGAACAGGGAAAGAAGGAGCCCACAGGATGATGTATGTATGCGGTACGACCCTGGTGTTGGTTCAGGGGCTGTTACTGGGGTTTATAAATAACTCTTCTGCTTTCACTGTGGCTTTTGGGACAAATTCCTCGACGTTCTGTCAGATCCGGTGCATTTTCTTTACCTCTTTGCCCCCAGCATCTCGGTTTTAAAGTAAATGTCACTACCCACCTTGGTTCTACTAAGGACAAGCAAGCAGACTCGGGAGGGAATGTAGCCTGTGCATGTAGATGTGGATCAGGAGGGCTGGATTCCATCGGTGCAATAGGTCAGACAGTACGGGTGGCCTGCTTTCTTTATACTTTAAGTCAAGATTTATCTGTATTGTCTGGGTTGACTTTGAACTCTTTTTTAGTTTTTTTTTTTTAAACAATCTTTTCTCATTTCACATACCTATCCCAGTTTCTACTCCCTCTCCTCCTCCCTATCCTGTCCATTCCTTAGAGAGGGCAAGGCTTCCTATGGGGAGTCAACAAAGTCTGACACATCAAGGCCCCCCCCCACATCTAGGTTGAGCAAGGTATCCCTCTGAAGAGAATGGGCTCCAAGAAGCCAGTTCAAGGCACTAGGGATCAATCCTAGTCCCACTGCTAGTGTCCCCACAGACTGCCCAAGCCACACAACTGTCACCCACATTCAGAGGACTAGTTTGGTCCTATGCAGGTTCCCCTGCTATCAGTCCAGAGTCAGTGAGCTCTCACTAACTCAGGTCTTTGAGGTTGAGGTGTGTTTCTTGTATGCAGCAGAAGGATGGGTCCTGTTTTCATATCCATTCTCTTAACCCGTGTCTTTTTATATATGAATCAAATCCTTTGATATTAAGAGATATTAATGACCAGAGATTGTTAATTCCTGTTATTTTTCAATGGTAGTGTTTGTGTGTTACTCTTCTTTGGTGTTTTCTGGTGTGAGGTGTGAGGTTATCTGTTGCCTGTGTATTCCTGGGTATAGTTAACTTCCTTGGGTTGAAGTTTTTCTTCTTGTACTTCCTGTAAGGCTGGATTTATGACAAGGTATTGATCAAATCTGGTTTTGTCATGGAATACCTTGTTTTCTTTGTCTATGCTGATTGAAAGCTTTGTTGGATATCGTAATCTGGATTGGTATCTGTGGTCTCTCAGTGTCTACAGCTCATCTGTCCAGGACCTTCTGACTTTCTTTGTTTCTTTTGAGAAGCTGGTGTAATTCTGATAGGTCTGTCTCTATATGTTACTTGGCCTTTTTCCTTTGTGGCTCTTAATATTCTTTCTTTATTTGGTATGTTTAGTGTTTTGAATATTATACAGCAAGGGGACTTTTGTTTTGGTCCAGTCTATTTGGTGTTCTGTAAGCTTCTTGTACCTTCATAGGGATATCTTTCTTTAGGTTTAGGTTAGCGGTCTTCTATGATTTTGTTGGATATATTTTCTGTGCCTTTGATCTGGAGTTCTTCTCTTTCTTCTAACCCTTTTGTTCTTAGGTTTGGTCTTTTCATGGTATCCCAGGTTTCTTGGTTGTTTTGTGTTAAGAATTTGTTGGATTTAACATTTTCTTTGACTGATGAATCCTCTATTGTATCTTCAACACTTGAGATTCTCTTTTACATCTTTTGTAATCTGTTGTTTTGCTTGCATCTGTAGTTCCTGTTCATTTACCCAGATTTTCCATATCCAGAATTTCTGTAGACCAGGCTGGCCTAGAACTCACAGAGATCAGCTTGCCTCTGCCTCCCAAGTGCTGGGATTAAAGGCAAGTGCTACTACCACCTAGCCTACTTTAATCTATATACCTATTTTACCTTCTTCCTCCATGACTTACTGTGTAGCTGGGTGATCGGTCCCTGGTATCCTCTCCCCTCCTTCTCTCACTAGTCTCTTTTTCTCCTTCTGTTTATACTCCCTACCTGGTAGTCCTACCTACCCTTTCTCCTGCCTTACTATTGACTGTTCAACTCTTTATTAGACTAATCTGGTGTTTTAGGCAGGCAAAGTAACAGCTTCACAGAGTATATAGATCTAGTTCCAGGGAAGCTAGGACTGTTATACAGAGAAACCCTGTCTTGAAAAACCAAGAATGAGAGAGAGAGAGAGAGAGAGAGAGAGAGAGAGAGAGAAGTAAAAGTCCAGAGACAAAAGATAGATGGGATAATTTAAGTTAAGAAAAGCTGGCTAGAAATAAGCAAAGCTAAGACCGGGCATTCATAAGTAAGAATAAGTCTCTGTGTGATTATTTGGGAGCTGAGTGGTGGGACCCTCCAAAGAGTAAAGAGAAACAAACAAACAAACAAACAAACAAACAAAGCAACCAACTACATGCACCAGCAGGGCTGTTTGCTATGAAGATTCTGGAAGAAAACCATTTTTCTTGCCTTTTCTAAACTTCAAGAGGCTTCTGGTTGCTCTTCTTGTGTCTTTTTCTCTTCCTCAGAGAAATGGCTGAGTCTCATACGGTACCACCCAGACGTGGAGTTTTCTCCCTCCCTTGTCCATTTAAGGACTTCTGAGACTAGATTGAGCCCAACAGGTAATGTGGGGTAATTGCTCTATTTTAAGGTCATCTGATAGCAACTTTACTCCCATATGCTGCCTCAAGTCCTTTAGCCATGTACTATGATATATTCCCACATTAAGTTTAGGGTATGACCAATGGAAGGACATTCTTCTGCCTAGCACAGATGGAAATATTCTATATCTGCTTTAATATAGTAGCCACTGTCCACATAAAGCCACCATTCAAGTGCCACAGCCACTTGTGATTGTTGGTTACCATAGGGACAGCTCTGCTCAGGAAAGGTAGATAATGTCAGCCAAGGAGGTCCTGGCTCCTCTCACCTTCTTCCATGGGAAAGATCTCTCGAGAGTGGTGGGCCTGCAGCCCAGCATTGGGAGACCCAGGAAAGCCCAGTGAGAAATAATTCACTGACTTTCATAATTTTTTATTTTAATTTTTCTCATGCATGTGTGTGTTGCATGCATGTATGTATGTAGGTTCACATGAGTATGGGCACATGTGTGCACGTGTACATAATTTGCATAGACCTGAGGTTGATGTTGAGAGGCCACTTGGTTGCTCTTTGTCTTATTCATTGAAGCAAGGTTTCTCATTTGACCCCAGAAGTAAATGACATGGCTAGTCTCATGACTATTTTGCTCTGGCGATCCCCTGTTTCCTCATTTCAAGTACCTAAATTACCAACAAGCTGCTGTACCCACCCCAAATTTACATAGATTAAGGGGATCTAAATCCCAGTCCTCAGGTTTACATGACAAATGCTTCCGTGATTGAGTCACCTCCCCAGCTTTCAAATGCCAGCTTTCTTTGAGACATCTATTGAATTTCATTTTGCCTCAAAATATATTTAATTTATCTTATTTAAAAAGTATCCATGTTTCCATATATTCAAGTAAAATTGGCTTAATGGAAAAATGTGTATTCTGGACTTCTGGCCCACACTTCAGTCGTGGTATGTATAGCAATGAGAGAAATTCAGCTACGGAAATTTCTGGGCAGAGGAGAAATATGGTCCGATTTGATGTGCACCCTTGGGATGCTATAGGAGTAGGGATGGTTTTGGCAGGAAGCAGCTTACAAGAGACCAATTACGAGGCTAAGCTATAGGACCGGAGTTACTTTCCTTGCTGTCTTGAATACAGGTGACATGATGTGACTTGATTTGGCCAATGAAATGAAAGCCAAAGTGGTGTCACTAAAAGTCAGTTTCTGCTTGGAGACTCTCGCTTCCTCTCTGTAATACTTGCTTCCCCTGACTACAGTGTTTCTACTGAGAGCCATTCCATCCTCTGAGGGCAGAATGATTTTAGCGTGGCAGAGGCATAGCTGTTAGAGATAGACTTATAATATGAGGAAATTAATTTACATTTTTGTCAGCAGATGAGATTTAGGGATGACTTGTCACCACATCAGAGCGTAGCTGTTGGTGACATACAGAAATAGTTCAGGACACTTAGACACAGGCATTGAATGTAGGAAATCTTTAGTAGGAAAAATGTTGAGGCCCGGTGTGGTAACACAGGCCTTTAATCCTAGCATGTGGGAGACAGAGGCAGGCTGATCCCATATTGACGGTTGGGGGCATGGATGGTAAAGCACTTGTCTTCCAGTGTAAGAACCCGAGTTTAATCCCCAGATCCTTACATAAAAACCCTCGCTATGGTGTGGTAGCCCAGGCTTGTAATCACAGGTGGATCACTGGGGCTCACTGGTTAGCCATTCTAGCCTAATTGGTGAGCTCCAGACCAAGCAGAGATTCCATTTCAAAGGGGAATTGGTGATATTTTTGAGGATGACACCTAGATTGTTGTCTGGTGTGCATATGTGTGCGTGCGTGGGTGCACACACATGCGCACGCACACACATACACACACTTTCATGTGCACCTGTACACATGAATGCGTACATGTGTATGCATAAAAAGAAGGAGGAATGTTGAATTTTAAACATAGTTATAGGTTATGGGTGAGCATAAGCCTCAAGGCTATGTGTATACTCTTTTTTCCCCCCAGTTTTTCTAGACAGGGTTTCACTGTTTAGCTCTGGCTGTCCTAGAACTCACTTTGTAGACCAGACTGGCCTCAAGCTCACAGAGATTCACCTGCCTCTGCCTCCTGAGTGCTGGGATTAAAGACGTGCACCACCACCACCTGGCAAGGCTAGGTATTCTCTTTATTTATGTATTTTGGGGGGCAGGGTCTCACTTTGTATCTGTGGTTGTCCTGGAACTCACAGAGATCCTCCTGCCTCTGCCTCCAGACTGCTGGGGTTAGACACATGCACCACCTCACCTGGTCTGTTTATTTATTTTTAAAAGCCACTCTCCCTTGTTCTCCTTTTTCAAGCTAAGCTTCCTTTTGCTATTTGATTTATGCTTTTAGATAAATTAAGTTACACAGTGCCCCAATCATCTTATGATACCACCCTTTGATTGGATTTGGGATATAAGAACAGAACATGGAAATGTAATTTAGTAAACACAAGATTTTTTTTTTGTGTGTGTGCACTGGACTTGTTGGAGTTTGAGCAGATATGTTTGTACTTTTTGGGTGTTTTCCTTCCTGGTTTATTCCACTGATCTGTCTTGAGTTAGAAATTGTCCCTGTAATCCCAATAGATACTTATACTGCTATGAGCCACCTTAATATTTAAATCACTTCTGAGGGATGCATGTTATTGTGTCTGACCTGCTTGTTGAATAAACAAAGGTGTGGCAAGTAGTGGAGTAGTGGCTGGGGAGAAGTCGGGAGTTAAAGTAGTAGATTGAGCTGGGGGTTTATTGACAACTGGACCAAGGTTCACTGTGTACATTGATGGGCTTTGTTTCCAATGATTCAAAAATAGTCTTTAGTATCCTTTTGTGGCCAAAGTATGAATTTCAAACCTATAGGAGCTGCGGTCTCTTAAGAGTGGTGATGAGGGCAAATAGGATCAGAAGGTACACCCTCACCAGGACCCCAGCTCCTCCTCTTTCTCTTCCTTCCTCCCTTTATTCTTATTGATGTGTGTTTGCATGTGCACACGCACACACACACACGTGTGCATGCAGTGGCTAGAGGAGGACATTGAACTTTTATCTCTTGCACTCCCCACCTTATTCCCTTGTGCCATCTCCTATCCCTGGTTATTGCTTTTGGGAGAGGGTCTCATGGAGCCCAAGCTAGTCTCAAACCCATTAATGTAGCTGAACTTTGAACCCTCCCACCTCCACCTCCGGAGCATCCGAATCACCAGTGACCCCATCCATGGCTTTGTAGACTCCTTGTCACACTCTTCCTCTGTCCAGAGGAAGAGCACCAGGGAGGACAAGACATTGACTGGTCCCCTTGTTTTTTGTCCCACATTCTTAAGGCAGTTTTGGAAGAGGTCAGGGATGTGGTAATACATCTCCCAGTTCTAGGCATATTCAGTCATTAACTATATATCCTTTAGGGTACACTACTATATACACCTGCTCCCCACCCAGCACCTAGAACAGAGCTAACATCTATTTCACTTAACAAGGGATTTTTTTTAAACCAAAAGAAGCCTTTCTATGCAATGAACAAGAACTTAATCTTTCCTTCTAGAAGTTATATTAAAAAATTCAAGATGTTTTTTATTTATTTTTTTAAAGTGAAGAGATTATAATAAATGAATCACAGACCTGAAAATATATCATGTGTGAAAGATACAGGTTGGACTTCAGTAATAATTTAGATGGTAAATTAATAAAGTAATAAAATTGATCTAAGTCCACAAGGGGAAGTCAATGTAAGGCATATGTAGGAAATCAGAAAATGTATGCATCATGAATTTTGTCCCAAAATTAATGATAGCTATAGCAAACATTGATTAAACATTAAATTACCCACACTTTCGCTTATCTCCTTGGGAGTGATTTAATGCTCTGGGTTTTAAAAGTGACAATCCAATGGGGTTTCAATCCATGTTTTCTTTCTCCGGGGCTGTAAATTTCCAAGTGGAAGACAGGCACCATTGACCTTTGCCACAGATCTTAAAATAGCAGGTATTTCAAAACAAGTGTTATTGTTGATTATAGGACTTCCTCCAAAATTGTTTTCTAAAATGAGGCTGATCATTCCATTTACAATTACACGAAAATATGAAATACCTGGGATTAACCTTGGAAGAACTGTCCCTGTCCAATCTGAGGAAGTCATAAAGCTTTACTAAGGAAAATGAGAAAATACTCCATGCTTTGTAGCAAATAGCTCCAAGACATGAATTTTGTTAATTCTTTTTGAAATAAGTTAACAGAACCCCATTGCATGCTTAAGATATTTTGTGAACTTAATAAAATGGGTGTGGTATAAAAACAGAGACTGCCCCTTCCTCCTCCCCCATCTTTGACCAAGAGTCACGATGGCTCAGCACTTGTTCTGCCGTAGACTGCAGTGCATGGCACCATCGACAGCCATTGCTACAGACATGATAGGACAACCCAGAAATCAAGTGCGGGGAGCATGTAGGGGAGCTGACCTCTTAGGCTCTGTTGGTGACCCTGTCACATAGTGCAGCTCTCTTGAAAATGATATGGTAGCTCCTCCTTAATGGGGTTCCCCACTAACATTTTTTAACCTAAACCTACAATACAAAACAAATATTCTCGCTTTCATCATACCAGATATTTTCTTCCTCCCACTTAAAAAAATTAAGCGTAGAATTATTCTTCAATTTAGCACCTCCGCTGCTGGGCACATATACATACTAGTCGCACAGAGAGAATGAACAAACAGCATACGGTATAGTTGTCCAATGGAATAGCTTTTAGCCTTAAAGCCAGATGCCGTGAAGCACACCTCTAATCCCAGATAGCACAGAAACCGAAACAGGAGAATTGCAAGTCTTAGTTAGGGTCTGCTGGCCTAGTGAGTATGTGCGAAGCCAGCCTGGGAAGCTTATGGATACTGTTTAAAACTAAAGTTTAACAAATGGCTGGGGATATAGTTCAGGGACAGAGTGCTTGTGTAGCATGCAGGAAGTCCTAGGTCCAATCCTGCCAGGAGCACGAGACAAAAACTTAAACAAGACACGAGGAAACAAAACAACAGAACAGCAAACCAAAACAATGCGCATGAATCCTCAGATGTGTGATTTCTCTCATGGGAGGAGTTACAGAGGGAAAAGGTGGTGATTAGCAGCAGGGGGTGAGAAATTGTTCACTGGATACAGTTGAATTGGGAGGTTGAAGAAGTGCTAAAGATGGTTGGGATGCCCCAACAATGGCCTAAATACACTCAATGCTACTGAACCACATACTTAAAAAGTAGTTCCGTGGTAATAGTCTCATCTTGTGTGTATTTTACCACAGTAAACAACTAAATACTGTATTGTAGTGATGTTTTAGCTATCTATCTTCTGACCAAATGCCTGTGAAGAAGCAAGTTAAGGGAGGTGGGGTTTACTTTTTGTCCCCAGCTTGAGGGTACACAGGTCACCATGGGTGATGTTTTGACAGCTGGTGGCAGGGGTGGTGCTCCCTGTGGCAGGGGTGTACAGCTGGAACCTCTAAGAGCTTCATTCAGGGTGGGCTTTCTCTGTTTGGCTGAACTTCTCTGGAGACATGCTCACGGACAGATCCAGGAGTTAGTTTCCTCAATCCCAGTTGATAATCAAGGTTATCGATTATCAGAGTTCTAGGGGTAATTTGGCAGAGTGATTGCTCATGACTGGTACTTAGTTTAATACAGACAGTCAAGGGGATGCTAAATGTTAATGAATTTTATATCTGATCAAGCCGTCATCAGGGAGATTGGAAAGAGATATTTATTCAATACTGGGAAGAGTCATTGAACTGTTTCTGATAAAAAGATATACATAAGCCTTTACTGTAGTCTGAAATATCAGGTGGATCAAGAGGCCCCACTCACAGAATGCAGCTTCGCATGTCTGTGGGAAGAGAAAATGAGGATTTGTCTCACCTTGGGATGGAAAGCTACAAAGAAATACTTGATGGGTTTTATGCATAAAATATTTCTGTGTATCAAGATCATCATGAAGAGGCAAGTGATAAACTTGGAAAATATTCACAGACAAAAGGCTTATTAACATCACTCTAGAAATAGGTTCATATCAAAACAGACAGTTCATAGGAGGGCAAAGATGAGTTAATGCCAACCACCCTAGAAATCTAAACTTAGCAATTTTTGGACCTATCTCTGAACAAATTAAAGGGTAAAGTAAAATCTCTGTGGCCTCGAGGGTTCAGAGAGGTGGGCACCGTCATTCACAGCAGGAGGCAAAACGAATTTGAACAGGTCACTGGAATGTTTCCTAGCAGAATTCTGAGTAAGGCAGACCCAGCTTAAACTAGTTTAAACAAAGAAGGCTTTGCAGGCCAGGGGAGAGGATTACGCAACTGGGAGATTCAAGGATGGCACTGGCTTTACGTAAATCTGGATCCTCGCGTCTCCTGTCTCTGGCCTGTTTGTCTTCCTAGGTGAAGGGAGCTGTGGGCAGATCCAAGTTGACACGATCCTTCCCTCTTGTTCTAGAGAATGAGAGAGCAAGCATTTTTAAAAAATGCTTCACTGAAATATGATTTGCATATCATCCAATTTACCCCCTTAAAGCATACAATTAAGTAGTCTTAATATATTCACAGCCTTGTGCAACCATCACTGCAATCAACTTTAGAACATTTTCATCACCCCAAAGGAAACCCCATACCAATTAGCAGTACTCCTTGTTTCCCCCAACATCTCAGCACTAGGCAAACACGAATCTGCTTTCCTTTTCTGTAGATTTATCTGCCAGCAAGCCTCTTGAACGGCCTCTCTAACCAGAGCCCCGGGAGTCTCTTGTTGATGAGGCTTGGGGTTAAACATTCACTCCTGACCCAATGTCTGGGTCAAGGGGATTGGTTCTCTCATTGGCTAGGCTGGGTGACCATCTTAGTTTTAAGATAAGAGCCGCGTGCTCTTAGTAGGGTGATTATGGAACAGGAAAGGGCCTTCGGAGGCTGGGAATACGGAAAAGCAAGCATCCTTACACAGGCGACCACTTGGGAGTCTGCACCCTGATCGTTAAGATGAGTTTTTCTCCTAAGAAAGGACCAGAAACAGACTCTTCTTCATGCTCTGCCCGTGGTGATCAGGTGCCTGTGCAGGGGAGGGGAGCGCTGAGAAGAGCTTCTCTGCTGTGGGAAAAGTGGGGAGAGGAGGGGAACTAGAACATCCTGCTTGAGCAGGAAGTGCATCTAGTCCTTGAGACAGCTTCCTCCAGGGTTCCTATGCACCCAGAAATGAGGCAGCCACAAGGGCCCATTTCTTTCACTAACCCAACAGAACATTCCACCCTGAGGAAGCAGGCTCTGTTAGAACTCAGGTAGGGTTCTGGGCTGCCCTTGAATCTTGTCATAGCTAGGAAGGCACTCTTAGAGCCCGGTTCACGTACAGCAAGAGGTAAGAGGACCCAGACCAGATTAATAGCACAGCTGTCGCTTTGTCTTTGTCTGTTCAACGTATCTCTTGTCTTTGAAACATGGCAGGCCTGGAGTGAGGGGGTCCTGAGTTCTCTGCACTCATAAAGGACTGCGGCTGTGTGGCAGATCACCTAGGAGGAATGCCGCTTAGCGGTGCTGGCTTGTTTTATGTCGACTTGACCCAAACTAGAGTTATCTGAAAGGAGGGAGCCTCAACTGAAAAAAAAAGTCTCTATAAGATCCAGCTGAAAGGCATTTTCTTAATTAGTGATCCACGGGGGAGGGTGGGGCTTTCCCTGGCTGGTGGTCCTGAGTCCTATAAGAAAGCAGGCTGAGAAAGCCATGAGAAGCGAGTCAGTAAGCAGCTCCCCTCCATGGCCTCTGCATCAGCTCCTGCCTCTAGGCTCTCTCCATGTCTCGGTTCCAGTCCTGGCTTCCTTCGATGATGGGCTACAATGGGAAAGCGTAAGTCAGGTAAACCCCTTTCTTCCTAAGTTGTTTTGGTCACGGTGTTTCAACACAGCAATAGTAACTCCAAGTCAATAGCCTGATAGCCTATAGGCTGAGCTTCGTTGTTTGCACGTGCTCCTCCCCACCCCCACCGCAATGCACTTGCACACCCTGGGGCTCTGACAGGTCAGGACCTTTGACCTGTCCCCTGTTACCAGTCCTCCTCCAACCCTAGTTCCAGGGTCAGTCAGTCTTAAATTATAGATTCTCTCTCAAAGTGGCACCCTGCTACAGCCCTCACATGGACTGTGACAAAACGAACCTTCTCTCTACTGTTGACCCACCACACTGGAGAAGTCACTGTCTCACTAAAACCTCACCAGGACTGGAGACTTGAGGAACGGTGGGCCTGTCCTGTGGGTATGAGTGTTGGTCTTTTCATCATGACTCTCCAGGTTCCTGTTGGATGAGGTGTTTGATTCTCCTTGACCCACTGGTGGCTTGGATGAGGGGTTTGGCCCCCCTCCACCCACTGGTAACTTGGATGAGAGGTTTGTTCCCTCCATGCATTAGTGACTTGGATGAGGGATTTGGTCCCCCTCCACCCACTGGTGACTTGATTGAGGGGTTTGGCACCTCTACCCACTGGTGACTTGCACGCTCCACTGATCTTGCTGCACTTCCCCTCTGTCCCTCTGCACTTTTCAGCTGTTCTGTTTCTCCTTGGTGGCTCTGATGTTCTTCCAACCTTCCTCCCTTTGAAATAGAATCACACTCCATTATCCGTTGACGCTCATTCACAGGGCCACGTGGAAGCAATTTCTAATCCACCATCCATCCTCCACCAGCTTTCCCCAAGCTCCCCTTTCTTTGCTTTAGGAAGCACAAACGCCTGCCTGCTTTCTCTGTCCCTTCCTAGGGGCAGTTGGTACGGAGGTGTGCAGATCCGCAGCAATGGCAGAGGCAGTGACACTCACGCTGCTCTCTCAGAGAGCTCAGCTTTTGTCTATGGCGAGTCAGGACATGACAGCTTGTCTGTTGAATCAGTTAGATAGACCTGCAGAGACTGTGTGTTTGCAGATTAAGGCTGCTGGGATGGGGGATGAATTCTTTAGAAAGGTAGAGGAGACTCAAGACCAATCTTAGATCTAAAAAGGGGTGGTGATCTATGCTCATGTCCCCTTCTCAGAGAAGTCGCCTTACCCTATCTAAATGGCTATCTCCCCATCCCACTATCCTTTCTCTTCCTCCAACCTTCACCATTCCCCTCAGGTGTTTTTACCTCAGGATTTTACCTGGTGATTAGTTAGCTAATTGACAGCCTTCCTCCTGGAGTGCCATGATGTTTGAAGATCTTCGCAGAGTAGGTGTACATGAAAAAATGAACATTTTCCTGAGTTGTTCTCAGCTTCATGGATGTGTTCATGGGTGTGTTCTCAGAAAGGAGAACTGAAGGATTACCCTCACAAGAATTAGGTAACACTGACATCCGTGCTATACTTTAATAGTGCGTCCTGGTTAATTAAAAAATGGCTTGTAAACCTGTCATAAGTGTGATAGGCCACAAGCAGAGACAGACACACTTGTGTCTTTCTATGGTGTCAGAAAATATTTAATAACAATACATTCATGAGGTTCAGTGGTTTCAGTGACAATAGTTTGTCACAGAATCCAACCTCTCTTGGCAATCTGACTGAGGCAGGTTCTTTTATTTCAGTCTTGATCACAAATTTGAACTCTCATAGCGTACATAGCTATATGTGTATATACGCTTTATAAAACCATTCTAAGTTAAGATGCCGCGGTAGGCTTCCGAGGTTCTGGAAGTGGGCTGAGGGTCTGCAACAAGACCAGTGCTGGAGGGAAGTTGCATCTGGGGCTGCTAGAGCCAGGGATTGAGAGTGAAGCTGCAGAGTTCAGCTGTGAGGGAAAAGACTGAGTCAGGGTCAGGAAACAGCAGGTCCTGGTCTAGGTCCCCAGGGTGAGCACGTGTGTGGGTAAGCAGACAAGGAGGACACATCCACAGTGGGGACCACGCTGAACTGAATCTTAAGGGACAGACAGGGAATTCTCTGTTTCCTAGTACCTGATCGATACGCTAAGCATGAGATGACAGGTGATGTGGGGCCATGCCATTGCAGTGTTAGCCGTCCATTTAAAGGGTCCAGATGAGAGAGTTGTTCCTTTTCCTCAGTCTCGTGATGTCTGACAAGTTCCCTCATATGATTGTAACACAGCCACGGGCACCTATAGTTTCAAGTCATCCCAAAATACTCCCAGGAATGTCATTTGCCAGTCTGCGCTAGGTGGGTGCTATGTGACTATGGTGGCTTGTGGGTCCATTTCGGGATGTTAGTAATCCCTTCTCAAAATGAGTAAAAAGTCTCTTGTAAAATGGACTCTCCTAGTGCAAGACACAACTTGAAATACAAAATAAAACAAGCAAACAAACAAGAAACCCCACACCTTAGAACAGGGAATAGCCCCATCTCAGCAAGACTGGAAGCCCTTCCTCAGCTCTCCGGAAGTTTCAGATCAGGTCAGTGTATGAGTCTCCAAAGGTAGGTCCCACTGAGGAGCATCTAGGAAGCTGGTCTGGGGATATCTTAGAATCCTTACACCTAGAAGTACTAGTCCTGCTTGGTGGTTTATGGTCAGACTTCTCAGTCAACCCTTGGACCATAAGTCAGAATGACATATACCCTCATTGTTCTTGAGGAGATCAAACAGGGCAAACCCATTATAAAATTAGCTATAAACTTCATGAGGACATGGAGTGGGAATAGAGAAGCCCTTAGACCTTGGTGTTAGCTGGGTAGTAACTTGAATCCTAGTTCTTTTATTTGATAGCTTTGGAATGAGCTCAGGGTATTTAACTTTTAGCCTTCATCTATCTATCACACGGGGCTAATAGTTTGTTATGTTTGAATATGAAATGTCCCCCTTAGCTTCACCTGTGCTGATGAGCTTTTGAGAAGTGACTAGATCTTGAGTGTTTTAACACAGTCAGTGGATTAATTTCATCTCTTTTAAACACTTAATTTGTATGTGTGTGTGTGCGTATCTTTGTGTGTTAGGGGGACAGAAGACAACCGTTGGGAGTCAGTTTTTTCTTCCACCTTGTAGGTTCTGAACTCAGGTTGTCAGATTTGGCAGAAAATGCTATGACCTGCAGAGACATCTCGCCAGTCCTGGATTAATTTCTTGATGGATTCATAATGGGACAGTATAAGTGGGAGGTAATAAAAGAGAAGAGATAGGGCCTATTTGGAGGAAATCTGCTATCAGTGTGTGCCCTTGGGTTGCCCTGGCCTCATCCTATTGCTCACTCTGCTCTGAGGTGGACAACCTCCTCCACATGTTTTCCGTTGTTGCCTCACTACAACAGAATCAAGCAAGCCAAGGGCTGTGGCCTGAAATCCCTGGAACTGAGATCCCACACAAATCTTCCCTTCTTTTGTTTATGCCAGGTATTTTGGTGATAGCAATCAAAAGTAATTCATACAATACCTGTGGTAGACTTGCGGCAATCTCACCGAGCTTGCGGTTTTGCCCTGATTTTACATTCCCTGCTATTCCTAGGGATGGCTACTAGTGAGTGGTCCAGGACAACCATTGATACAGAGCTGTGGCTTTCTAATCTGGGGCAGACGAGAGTCTTTTGGTCAAGACAGACAGATCATTTTCTCTCCCAGGCACCTGGCCATGCCCACCTGCCCTCCCAAGGGCCCCTTAGTCATCAACATTTTTGTTCTTTCTTTCTCCTAATGTCTGTCTCATGCTGTTGCCTTTCATGTCAGAACAAGGGGTGGGATTTAGTCATCTGTTTATCACCAGTGTGTAATGGGGAGCTGCCCTGAGGGGTCCCTCATGGCCTATGGACTTTAATTGAATGGATTGTCCCTGGGCTTGCCTGGCTGTGTTACTTTCTAGTTATATTTATCTTGGGTTTTAGACTGCTTCTATCCTTCTTAGCTTCCCGTGCATCCTGTTGACTGACATCTAAATAAAGGGAGAGATCAAATGAATCACCCCCTTCACTAGCATCATTAGATACCCAGTTCTCCTTTGATGTGCAAGACATAAGACACTTCTAACATGCGACACCATTTAAAAGTAATAACTCACCCTACTTGTGCATGTGCTGGATAAATTCTTTTTTAGAAATTTCACTAGCTGCCTACAGAGAAGAACTATGTCTGAGCTCTAGAATTCTAATCTAAGTACTTCTGGGGTCTTTTGTGTTTTGGGGATTTGTCTCTGAACTTGGTTTCAGGGTTTCCATGCTTTGATGACTATAGATAGCTGGGGTTCAGTCGTCTGTCATAAGGTTGCAGAACACAGTTCTGTGCTGCAGTTTACTTGCGTGAAGACTGTGTTAGTGGACAGCTTCCAAACTGATGTTCTCAGGGAACACTGTTGAATCCTTGGTTTGCCGATAAGGAAAAACTCTAATGATGCTCTTTTGTTTTAAGCAAAAATAATTAATGCTTTTCCCAATTGAATTTTCCCTTCATTTGATTACAGTCTTGCGGCAGTTTCTTTTCTGTTGCAGTGATAAAATCTCCTGATTAAAAAAAGCAACGTAGGCAAGAAAGGTTTATTTTTCCTATGGTCCCAGAAGGATGGCGTCTGTCATGGTGGGGAAGGCATGGCAAAGCCTGTCTTCAACCATGCCATCTTCAGACCACATCTTACAGGTTCACCGCTTTCCCAGACAGCGGTGTCCAATGAGGATCAAGGGTTTAAATACAGGAGCCCACAGTGGACATTTCCATTCAAACTTATCACAGTTGTCCCGCTGTTAGTGGGGGCAAGCTGGTAAGTAAGCTATGCAAAATGAAGTGGAAAGTGTATCTACAAAGTGAGCCCTTAAAATGTTACTATATAATCAATTTCTTTTCTTTCTTTTTTGGGGGGTGGGGTGGGGAGGGATGCAGTAGACTTTATTGAAGCCATTCAAGAGAGTAGGGCTCCCTGAGTTGCTCCACGTCTTCTGGGGATCTGGGATGGTTCTGTGAGGGAGATGCTCTGTTGGGGGCTGAGTGAGGACAGTGGCTGCTCAGCAGCTGAGGACCTTTCTTTTGCTCTTATGTTCTTACTGCGGTGATTGGCCCAGGACTTCTTACTCCTTGGAGGCCATGTAGACTGTGAGGTCTACCATCCTGTTGCTGTAGCCGAATTCATTGCCATGCTAGGCAATGAGCTTTTACAAAGGTGCCATCGAGAGCAATGCCAGCCCCAGCATCAATGGTGAAAGAGTGGACATCACTGTTAAAGTCACAGGAGAAGACCTAGTCCTCAGGGTAGCCCAGGATGCCCTTTAGTGGGCTCTTGGATACCTACTTCACCACCTTCTTGATGTCATCTTGTAGTTAACTTTTACTGCTGGCTAAATTATTCTTTATGAGATAATTCAATATATCTTGAATTAGGCATATATAAGTAACACGAATATAAAAGTATGTTTAAGATATACATGTAGTTATGAACATTCATTTACATATTTCATTATCTTTTGGTAACATCATAAATAAAATGAATCTTTGCAGTCACAGTTGAGTGTGTGATATGAGTCTTTGGTTCAGTGAATCAACTAAAGTAGTGGGTCCAATCACTTCCACTATGGCAGGCACAAGGCTAGGTCTGTCTATAAGTGTGGTGTGACACAGAAAGCTTCTTAAGGAATCCGCTGTATCGATTAGGTTTTCTCTGGACACATGGTGAGCATTAGTCTCTACTTCACACTGTTTATCTCAGCAGGTGCAAGATCAAGAAGTTCAAGGCAATCAATTGCCACCAATAAGTCCCATGATAACCAGAGATTCTCAGAGGCCAGATTTGAAATGACAGCGGCGAACTCTTTCTCTTCATCTCTGCTCTGGCCGCAGGCTGGTTCTGTGGTCAACATCCCCCATGCAAGTCAACAGACAGGTCCCGTGGGAAGATTTGCTGTCGGTGGTGTGACCCTGGGGACATGCCCGGTTTTGGCTTCACTGCTGCTATAGTTTAGATCTGAGATGTGCCAAAGGACCCATGTGTTAAGGGCTTGGTCTCCAAACCATGGTGCTACTGGGAGTCAGTGGAATTTCAAGAGGTGGGACCAAGTTAAAGGAAATCACGTTCCTGGGAGCAGGCACTTGAAGGAGATATTGGACACTGCCCTTCCCTATCCCTCTCTTTCTCCTGGATGCTGAGCTATGGCTTCCAGCAATGCCTGACTGTGAGGTGTTGCTTTATCTAGGCTGCAAAACATCAGGCCCAAAGATTATTTCCACTTCCAAAGCTTTTATCCAAGATAAATCTTTCTCTTTATGAACTGATTTCTCTCAGGCATGTCTTACAGAAACCTAAGGCTAACACCTTTATCTAAATATCCAGAGACAAAACTCAAAGGTCTCTTCTGGCTTTAAACAATATGGATGGGGTGACTTTGACTATCTGAGAGCCTGTAGCATAGCTGTGAGATCTTTGTTGTGTCTACGATAGTCAGCGTCCCTGGTAACCAGAAATACCTGGATCTATTTACCATCCTTCCTTTTACTTTTCCAGCAGAGAGAGTCATTTGAGAATGGCAACTAAATGGCTAGCAAAGCCCTGCTGTGTCAGTGGCTGACCAGTGAGTACTGACTCCTACAGAATGTCCCTGGTGGAAGCTGAGAGCCTGCCTGAGGCTGGGGGATTTACACAAGATGCCAATCTCCGCATCTTTGGATTTAAGATGGCCTCTGTAGATGTAGCATTGGCCCTGCCCTAGTCTAGTTGCATTTGAGGAATATGGTAAACATATTAGAGAGAAAAAATGATCTTTTCAAAAGGTTTAGGCCTGCAATAGAGGGTGTGGTGGGGTGAGAGCTTAGGTCAGGTTTCTAGAGGTAGATGTGGGGGTTAGGAGACAGCTACGGATTGATTTATGAAGGAAAGGCCCTTAGGGGAAACCTGCACAGCACTGGAGGAAGAAAACAGGCAAGGTGAAAAAGCCAAGAGGAGGTATAGTTCCAGCTGCATGCAACAGGCTTGATCTTGTAAGGAGCTGGAGGGCAGATGATTGACACTGCAGAGCTGGTTTAAACAGGGTTGAGGTGGCTGTGATTTATATTCCCGCAGACTCAGTCACTGGTTGGGGCTTGACCAGGGTCAGCGTGGTAGGACATCCGCTAAGGGATTAGTCCCTGTGTCTCTCTATATGTTTAGATGAGGTATCTCTACCTTAATCTTCTGAAGGAGGAGGGCTCATCTGTTTGGGGCAATGCAGGCCAGAACAGCTAGGGGTTGGGGCTGGAGCTCAGAGCTGTGCAGGGGACCCCAGTGGGCGGAGAGGAGGTGCAGTGGGATGGAGGACATGCATCATAGGGAAAGAGGAGTTTCAGAGGGCTCACCTGAGAGGGACTAGGAAGTGCGGAAGAGTGCGGTATTATGGTTCTCATCTTTTACCAGTGATTGATTGCTCTGAGCTCTGACCCACATGGCTACTTCTTGCTGTGGAGAGGCAAGTCTATGGATGGGAAAGAAGGGAGGCAAGCAGAGAGCAGAATCATATGCTGTTTGTCTCTCTGATTGTCCCCTGGACTTTCCTCAGAAAGTGGTTGTCGGACCTAAAAACCATAAATGTGAACTCATAAATCCCAACTAATGTGAGCTTTTGTTAATCAAAGATTTAACCAGGTTATAGAACTATGGCAGGGTGAAGGTCAGACATTATGAATTCTGTACTCTCCTTGTAGTGAGGACAGTTCTTTGTAAATCAGGATAAGGAAAATAAACTCCGCAATGGCTATTTTGTGATGTAATTCTGTAGCTACTCCACCCCTTGCAAAGACTAAGTTTCTCAAGAGCTGTAGATTTTATTGCTGATGGTGTAATGGCTTTTCCAGAATATAAGCAAATATATTTTTATTAACCTTGGCACTGTGGGTTTGAGATTACTCCATGTAAGAAGTGACACTATTCCAGGGACAGATGATCAAGGCTGGACATCTCTAGTTCATGGTTGGAGGCAAGGGTAATGTTGTTAGCGACACTAGAATATTGGACTTTGGGACCACATTTTTCGAGTCAAACATTACCTCATGTGGTCTGGTGGAGTGATCACTGTTTGAATATTTGAAGTTGGAACTAACATAGGGTATGCATTATGTATAATCCCCTTAAATTTATAATCAGGACATTTTCATAGTTATAAAATCCAGTGTAAGAAATGTATTTAGGAAACAGGATACTTCAGTAGTTAAGAGCATAGAATGTAGCCTGGATTGCCTGCACCTAAGTCCTTTTCCTGCTAGCTGGATAGTGTCAGGCATACCGAGTAAGCTGTTTCATGTGTCAGTTCTTCCAACTATAAAGCTGGTGTAAAAGTAGCTTTACCTCATGGAGTGATCATGGAGACGGAATACTTGCATGTGAACGTACTTGGCAGTTCCCGGCAAGTATTAAGCAGTATATGTGATGTGTGTTAGCTAGTGATATCTTTATATTTGATCCTATATACATACGCCTACACAATTGAAACAAATTATCATGAGTACTATACACAGATATAGTCTATTTTATTCTTCAATTCTCTAAAACATACTTAGTCAACTTTTAATGTTTTTAAAAATTTATTTTTATTTTATGTGTGGTGTTTTGCCTACATATGTGTCTCTGTACCATATGTGTGCCTGGCACCTTTCAAGATCAGAAGAAGTCTTTGAATTCCCTCGAACTGCAGTTCCAGTGGTCGCTGAGAATTGAACCTGGGTGTTCTGGGAGAGTAACAAGTGCTCTTAACCATGGAGCCATCTTTCCAGATCTGTTTTTGTTGGATTTTGAGCCATTCTGCCAAAATAGCATTTCATTGAATATAGTGGCTCGGGCTTATAATTCCAGCATTTAGGATTACAAGGTGCTGGAGGCTGAGGTAGGAGGGTCGATTCGAGTTTAAGGCCAATCTGGAGTATACAGAAAACCCCGTTTCAAAAAAACACAATACAACAAAACAAACAAAAACAAAATCAAACCTAAACATCAGCACCGTCAGCGATTGTCTGAAGCAATGTTTCGCAGCAACAGACTTTATTTAGATGGTTGTAATTTCACTTGGTAAATTAGACTTCCAGAATCAAAAGAAGAAATAGGCCAGTGCTTACAGCTTGATTGTGCCATTACGTATTTGAAAGCTACAAAAATGATGGGGCTTGATTCCCGGAACTTTGAGTTGGGGAATTCTGAAGGTCTGGAGAGCAGCGGAAGAAAGCAGAACCTTCTGAGCTTCCTGCTCTGCCTTGTGGACTCTCGCTCCCAGAACGAGCAATGAGCCCACCCCTCCATAGTCCCTTTGACTCCTGCCATTTCCAGAGGAAGTGTGCTGTTTGGGTCTCAGTGATTGGCAGATAAATGAAGAGCTTATTCCCCTTCCCCAGGCCCCAGGTAAACTGAGTGTGAATAAATGCTCGCACGTTTGTTAGAGCTGCGTGTTTTGTTTCCAGTGGGGAAGAGGTGGTTCTTTCATTGTGAAATGTCTCTTGTCGCTCCCATAATGATTGTGAGTGTCTCTAGAGGCGAGATGAGCCAACAGACCTAATTCACAATCAGTGCGGATCTGCACTAAAATTATATGTATCTTTAAAAATGGCTTCCCTTCCTATAATCGCTGCGAAGCAACTGCCATCAACTTTTGACTTGAGATATTAAAACGGGTGAAAGAGAAGCCACGTCACGCTCACTCAGATGTGTTAGGCTGATTAGAGATGAATTTTGAATGAGGATCTTGTCAGTCATATCATAATTAACACAGTGCTTAGAGAGATCTGGTCTTGCTTTGCTTTTATGTTTTGCGCACGGAATTTCCCAAAAGGTTCTGCCTGTACATGGGAAAATGGAGACACGGAGATGAGGTCATGTTCGAGTGGGTAATGGGCAGTCACCGTTGGCAGTCCAGTGATATATCAGCCTCCTATGCAAATGGCCCGACAGAGGAGCCATTACACTCTCTGTAAAATCCCAACTCACCGCCATCTGCTCTCAAGTGGAGCTGTATAAATGGGCCACATTGTGACATCTGGGCTAAAATTTTCTTCAACGCATTCTGATCTGAGGTACTCAAACAAGTTCTGTATGATTAGAAATTGGTTTACAGTTGCTTAGTTCTTGAAACTTATTCCTTCTATACCCTATTAAATTTTCTTTTGCTAATCTTTTGTTTTTGCAGTGGGAAGGTCATGTAGTTTTGAATGATGTTAGTCTGAACAGAGGCAGGGATTGCTATGTAGCTTTTCTTCTTTTTGAACCTAGAAGGTCATTCATTCATTCTCGACTGTATAGTCAACAAATGTTTATTGAGCATCTGCTCATTTTGGGGATTGTGATAGGGCCAAATAAACTTGATGAACAAAACTCAAGGAAACCTGGTCCCCATGGGGAGAATCTAAGTGGGAGCAGTGGACAGTAATGAGCAAATATAAGCATTTTTGATTTTGATACCAAAAGAAGGAGTAAATCCATTGGTTAGAGAGTTTCGGTGGTGTTGGGGTCATGAATGAGCTGGTTAGGAAGGAAATAGGTAAGGTATAAGCTAATTAGCTGAAAGTAATTTCCTGGAGAGTGGATTCATTTTGTGGTCCAATTCATTGAAAGACTAACTCGCCAAACCTAATTTCTGTCATCTGTATTATTTAGTTTTGGTTTTCATTTTGATTTCTTAATAGTATTTTGAGGGCTTTTGACAGATTTTTTTCTCATCTTGTTTGATAGCCTGGAGGATAGAAAACAGGGGAAACTGAGAGGCAGAGAGAGGGTCCTGAGGACTGTGGTAAACTATATTCACAAAGGTACATACTCAAACAGGGAGATATGTTAGAAATATATTTTATTGTTATTATCATTCATAAGGGAAATGCATTCATATGAACTCTTCACATTTAAGGATGTACGCGAGAAGGCATCATTTATAAAGAATATATTCATAAAACGATATATTCATGAGGAGAATATATTCATGAGAACACATTTAGTTTTTCTGTGCCATGCCCCCCACTGTTATTGCTGGAGGATTAGAAGCAGAGGAGGGAGAAATTGAGGCATGAACAGAGAGAAACACTAAGAGGCTTAAATTTCTTTTCTTCAAATTTTGCTTTTATGTACTTATTTTTAAATAACTATTTTATTGTTTGAGAATGTCATATGTACATATAATGCATTTTGATCCAACCCATCCCCTATTCCCTCTGTTCTACTTCCTCCTACCACTATTCCACCCTGATTTCATGTGTTCTGTTTTTTGGACCCACTGAGTCTACTCAGTGCTCCCAGGATGTGTGTGGGTGTGGGGCTGTTTATTGGGGGCATGAGTAGCCTTTCAGGGGCTCCATCTCTAAAGAACACTGACATCTCCTTTTCCCAGCAGCCATCAACTGCCTATAGCAGCTCAGCTAGTGATGAAACTTGTGATCTCCTTCCTAATCACGCAGGCATTCCGTATGGCTTCATCTTGCACAGGTCTTATACATTCAATCACAGCTGCTATGGGCTTATGTGTATGACTTTTCTGTCATGCCCAGAAAACATCTTTTCATTGTAACCATCTATCTCTGGCTCTTACAAACTTGAAACCTTAATCATGGGAGAAAACAATCTTGAATAAATATCTGCACTTTGACCGGTTGTGGGTCTCTGCACGAGTTGCCATCTACAAAAAGAAGCTTCTCTTATGAGGGCTGAGAGATGCACTGATCTATGGGTATAGAACTAAATACTTAGGAGGTGATTTAGTATTATACTCATTTAGCAGGGTAATAAATAGTAGTGGATTCTCCCTTAGAGAAAACAATCTGCTTAGCCATGGGTTCTTGGACCCTGTTAATGGCCCAAGCATGAATTCCATTTAGTGAAGAGAGCCTAAAATCCAATCCTAAAGTTGTTGGTTACTGTTTTAGTTACTTTTCTGTTGCTGTGGAGATACCACGACCAAGACAACTTATAAAGAAAGCATTTAATTTGAGGGCTTGTGGTTCCAGAGGGTTAGAGTTCATGGCCATCATGGTGGGGAGCATGGCAGGAGGAAGGCATGGAGCGAGAACAGTAGCTAGGAGCTTCTATCTGACCTACAAGGTGAGGCAGATAGATAGAGGGATGGATGGATGCATAGATAGATGGATAGAGAGAGCAAGCTAAATGAAAATGGTGTGGGCTTTTGAAACTTCAATGCCCCTCCCCCATGACACAGCTATCCAATAAGGCCCCAGTTCCTAATCTTTCCCAAACAGTTCTATCAACTGGAGATGAAGTAGGCAAATACATGAACCTATGGGGCCATTCTCATTCAGTCACCACGGTTACTCTCGTAAATATTTTTTATTAAGTCTTATTTTCATATCTTGAATTTTCATTATTTAATTCAACTTTTAGTGCTTCTGTGGTCTTCCTTCCAGCGTTTTTCATTTCTTCTTTGCGTTCCTTTATAATTGCTATTTTGAATTCATTGCTGTGTGTATCATCTGATGGTTTTCTTTTTTTCTTTTTTTTATTATTTATTTATTTATTAAAGATTTCTGCCTCCTCCCCACCACCGCCTCCCCTTTCCCTCCCCCTCCCCCAATCAAGTCCCCCTCCCTCGTCAGCCCAAAGATCAATCAGGGTTCCCTGCCCTGTGGGAAGTCCAAGGACCACCCACCTCCTTCCAGGTCTAGTAAGGTGTGCATCCAAACTGCCTAGGCTCCCACAAAGCCAATACGTGCAGTAGGATCAAAAACCCATTGCCATTGTTCTTGAGGTCTCAGTAGTCCTCATTGTCCGCTATGTTCAGCGAGACTGGTTTTAACCCAGGCTTTTTCAGACTCAGGCCAGCTGGCCTTGGTGAGTTCCCGATAGAACATCCCCATTGTCTCAGTGTGTAGGTGCACCCCTCGCGGTCCTGAGTTCCTTGCTCGTGCTCTCGCTCCTTCTGCTCCTGTTTTGGACCTTGAGATTTCAGTCCGGTGCTCCAATGTGGGTCTCTGTCTCTGTCTCCTTTCAAATCTGATGGTTTTCTCAGTGAACATTACCAAAGGAGCACTAATTTCTGGATGAGACATCTTACCCTGGTTATTCATGCTTGCATTTCTATGATGGGATCTACATGTCTGGAAGTAGGCCAATGGTGATGTTTCTTTTTGTGGCTATCTGCCCAACTCTTTGTTGATTATGTATTTGGATCTCTGTTTACTTTTGCAACAATTTGCCCCATTCTGGACAAGCTGGATGTTATTTGTGTTCGATCTTAGAATCACTTAGTGTTGATGTGTGAGCAGGTTATAGAAGTAGTCCCAGTTCAGCTAGGGCTGGATGCAACTGCCGACACAGTAGCAAACTTTCTTTTGAGTTATGTTCTTGTTCTATATTCTTAGAAGTCTGTGGAAGGCTCACGGGGTTCTAGAGATGGTCTTTGGGGAGCAGGGGTTGGGAGCTGTAGAGGGAGCAGGTGGTACGACCTGGAGAAGGAATGCAGGGCTCAGTTCAGTCCTCGGGTGTCAGGGATCAGGTCAAGGCAGGGCTGGGAGTTGATTGAGGCTTAAGTGTCTAAATCGAGCTGGGAAACTTTTAAAACATTTTATTATTTTTATTTCACATGCATTGGTGTTTTGCTTGCATGGATGTCTATATGAGGGTATCAGGTCCTCTGGCCATGTGGGTGCTAGGAATTGAAATGGGTCCTCTGGAGGAGAGGTCAATGCTCTAAACTGCTGAACCATCTCTGTAGGTTCTGGTTTCTTTAAAAAAGTTTTTTTTTGTGTGTGTGTGTCTACATGTGTGAGTGGGTAGTGTGGGTAGTATGTGTGTGTGGAGACCAGAGGGAAACTTTGGATGTCATTCCTTAAGAACTATATATCTTGTTTTTTTTTTTTTTTTTTTTTTGAGATAGCAGATCCTACTGGCTTAGAGATGGCGATGTAGGCTACACTCCTCAGCAAGTTCCAGGAGTCTGCCTGCTTCTGCCTCCCAGCGCTAGTACACCAGCACACACCACTACTGCTTCCTTTTTGTATGTATGGGTTATTAGGGTTGAACTCAGGTCCTTGTGCTAACATCACAAGCGTTTTAATGACTGAACTATTTCCCTAGCCACCATTTAAACATTTTAAAAGTGGTGTTAGGAAAGTAAAATAAAAACTGACTAAACTAGAAAGTTAAAGGACATAATGACTCTATGTAAATTGGTCATTTGGGGGAATGGGTCATTAAAGAAATTGGCTATTTGGGCAGTTTGTCATTTAGGGGATTATGGACGGACTCATCTGTCATTTGAGCTAGGGTGGTTTGGAGAGTGAATAGGGCATGATTAGTAACATGCTTAGAGCATAGGGATAACTAGAGCTGTCTGACATGTCAGATCAGCTGGTCCCCTCCTGGGGGACACTGGGCATGCACACCTCAAGGAGCAGCCTGGATGTTACCACTCTTACAATGCGTCTCCTCAGGTGAGCTTGAAATGGACTGTGTGGGTACTCATTATGAATATTATCTTCTGTCTGAATTCACCAGAGCTGTAAGGTTTTAGGCTAAGGCCTAAGGAATCTCTGTCTTCTTTGATAGTGTTAACATTCTATGGGAGGTTTCCAATTCTAGATCTCAAGATCAAGTTCCAAGTTCAAATTTTTCAATACAAGGTAATGTGTCATACAGGTATTTCAAACCCAGCACACCCCAAGTTGAACTGCTGGGGGACTATGTAGAGAGATAAAAGCTCGGGATGGGAATCTCATTGATTTACAGGTTCAACAACCCAAGAAGACTTTCTTCTTCCTTTTTCTCACTTAAATGCACATGTTCGTTGAATCCCAGCGCAAATCTCATCTTTCTAGAGTATTGTCTTCAAGATAGCTATGCTTCTTTCTCCTTTATCTAAATCCAATTGCTTAATAGCGGCAACTCCAACTGATCATCAATAAGACTTGTGATTAGTACCATCTGATTTGGAATTATATAATTTTTAAATATCTATCTATCTGCCTCACTAAACACATTGCAAAGCAGGTAATGATTTATTTGCCCAGTTGACCAGTCATTAGATAGGTGTGTATTGAAGGCCTGTTATGCACTTGGCACAATCCTAAGTCCCAAAATGCAGACATGAATGAAACAGAGACCCTGGTGTTTAGGCACAGCTTTTTAATGGAGAAATCTGTCTATTATAAATGTTGGTAAATGCAGTGACAATCAATTAGTTAAGATGACCTTGCCTCTTTTTGAGCTAATTCTCAATATTGTCTGTCTGTTTACCCTCTACAGAGTCTGTGTTTGAACATTAAGTTTTTCATGAGGTAGGACATCAGAAAGTCTTAGAACATACAGTTTAACTTGTGCAGGTGGAAAGGCCTCTGTTGGAGAGGTGCAGAGCCATTTGGATATCCAGGGAAGTGGTCTGTATGTGTGTGTATATA
>JABTXL010009415.1:4250632-4266220 GCA_025134845.1 Neodon shergylaensis
GGCTCCACCCATTCCCGAGGTACTGTTGGCACTTAATGGCTGCTGGGGAGGAGTCATTCTTTTCAGTGGTGTAGCCAGTTGTAAGCTGCCCTTGCTCCCATAAATAACCCCATCCTATCCATGGTCATGGAAGCAAAACAAATTAAACCCAGTGAGTCACAAAGGTCAAGCTTAAACAAAGGCATAAAAGCAGAAATGGGACTGGTTGGGACTAAGAGGCTCAGAGAGAGGGCAAGGGGGAGAGGAAAGGATAATGGGTGAATATTATCTAATGACACATGGAATTACCAAAGAGTTAAAAAAATAAAAAACCATCTAGGGCATGAAGCAGAGTGTTACATCATTAAATGACAAACAGGACAGGTGATAACCACTGACAAAGAGCAGAGGATGGTCATGGCAGAGTAGATATCTGGCAAGATTTCCTCTGGGGCTGAGGTTGTGAAGGTTTACTGTTGTGGAGAAGGTGAATTCAGAGGACAGAGAAACAAGATGATGACAACACTGCCTCCTCCTCCTCCCTCTTCTTTTTCTTCTTCTTCCTCCTCTTCCCCCTCCTCCTCCTCACCCTCCTTTTTTCTTCTTCTTCTTCTTCCTCCTCCTCCTCCTTCATTGTCATCTTCATCTTCTTCGTCATCTTCCTTCCTTCTTTCTCCACCTTCCTCCTTTCCTTCTCTTCCTCTCCCTTCTCCTCTTCCTCATCTTCTTCTCCTCTGTCTCTTCTTCCTTTTCTTCTCCTCTTCCTCTCCTCCTCCTCTTGCTTTTCATCTTCTCTTCCTCTGCTCCAATGATGCTCAGTTTTGGTAAGAGTCATTAGGTTTGACTTTTCAGATCTCAAAGTCTTATAGAGGGATTGTAGCATAATCAGAAACAGAGAAGTATTTTGAGGTAGCTAATTGTAATGGCTTCATTATCTATCCTCCATCCTCCTCCCCAGTTCTATGTCCCTGTAGTTTGGATGAGACTGATTTTATCCCCAGGAAGCAGTGATGGGTTTGTGTTTGAGGTTTGGCTATTGGATCATTATATTCTCTGACCACAGAGATCAGTGTGGCAAGACCCGTGACATTAACCAATTAAAATCTACCCTGAGATTAGTTTAATCATGATATTTTAGGTCAGGAGCCATAGATAGCTATGTTGTCACATGGATCCCAGGTAATGATAAAATGAATCCATTGGAGACTCAAAATTTGAAGATAGGTTAATTCTTGATGATGATACTTTAATGCTTAAATTATGCCATGCCTGAATTTAGCTTGTTAACAAAACTTTCACAATAATAGTGCTGGAGGCAAGAAGAAAAGTCAACAGTGAGTTGGTGATAACTTGTAGTGCATCCCATTTGGTGGGTTAAAATATAGCCATTAAAGAGAATGCTATAAAATTGTAAGTATGGATATATATGTCTATATAAAGGTAGTCATAATAATAATGATGAAATATAAGCTGAGGTTATTTTTATTACAGTAGTTTGTGTAGTAATATAAATAAGAATTTAGAAGGCCAAAAGTAAAAATACAGTGCTTAACTCTAAATGATAGGATTCTTCTTTCCTTTCTGTCTCTCTTAGCTGTGTTTCTAGTTTTACGAAATGGTATAACTTAGAAGATGTACTTTATTAGCCAGACTTCTCTAGAGGAACAGACCAAGAATGTGCATGTGTGCATACTATTATGTATTAGTTATAAATATATAATGAAGGGGACTTTGATTGACTGGATAGGGGCTAGAGAGTCTGACAGTGGCTATGTCTATGCTGGCAGCTGCCCACTTTACAAAGGTGGATATATCTCAGCAGTTGCAGTCTGGGGCTGAAGGCCTGACTCCCTGGAGAGTTGCTGGGATTGACTTGACATTAAAGAGCCCCAGAAGCTAGAGTCTGACATCAGCTGAAGATGGAGGAGAAGCGATAGCAATGCTCATGCATGAAGAAGTGAAGGCAGGTAGCTGCACCCTGTTTTCTCTTAGACTTCTTTATATCTGGGGTGTCCGTTTGAAGGTGCCAACCACTCTCAGGGTGGGTCCTTCCCTTTATTTTAGTGCTTTCTAGAAACACCCTCATAGGCATACTCAGAGATGTGTCTCTTAGATGAGCAGTTCTCAGTGTTCCTAATGCTGTGACCCTTTAATGCAGTTTCATGCTCTGGTGACCCCCAACTGTAAAATTATTTTTGTTGCTGCTTCATAACTATAATTTTGCCACTGTTATTTTACATAATGTAAGCACCTGTGCTTTCTGATGGTTTTAGGCGACCCCTGTGAAAGGGTTGTGTGACTCCCAGTTGAGAACTTGCTGTTCTAGATCTTTTCAAGTTAATAACCAAGACCCACCATCACAAGGCAGAGATACCGGAAACACAAAAGTAAGCAGGACAAAGGGTGCAACGATTCCTGAAGACGTCTGTTTGTCTCCAGTAATAAGCTTGCTTGATGTCTATGGCTCCAGGGCCACAGTTTGGGTCGACACATTTCTCAGGAGTCCAGGGGAGGCCTGACCATGCTTCCACACCTGTGAGACTACTACTGTGTGTGTGCTGAGTCAGGTGGGTGGTAGCCAGCTCTGCTCTATGTTGGTGGCAGTGGCTGTGGCCCAGTGAGCTAAGGAACAGAACTGAACCCAGGCAGCAGGCCTCTGGAGCAGAGTGCTTGCCTCAGAGTGATGATCTATGTTCCTTATGGAGGGGCCCACACTGGGGTTTCCAAGGCTACTAGGAGACCTGTCCATCAGTGTGGTGCTGAATAACTGCTATAAACCTAAATGGGGGATCCTTTCTTAGGGAGAGTGGGAGCCCTGCTTTTCTTCCTTCCCATTAAGACAAATTTCTGTTTTTTTGGGGGGTTTGAAGAAAGGGTTCTGAATGACTCCTATCAAGGCATGCGAGAGAAATCAGGCTTTGAGAAAGAAAGAATCCATAGAAACCGTGGGAGCCGGGATTTGAATCCTGATGTGCTTTTTAGTGTTACATTGTTTTGCAACTACTACATTGATCCCCCTTTATAACTTTCTGGAGGATGCACTCCATGTGGGGCTTTGTGGGAATATTTTTCCTGCGCTGCCCTAGCTGGATGTCAGTCAGTCGGGGATGGAGGCGGGAAGCTGGCAATTCACCTGTGTCAGGCGAGACAGTTCCCAGCTCTCTGCTCCTGCCCTGTGCATTTTCTGAGAGGGAGCGTGAGAAGAGGGAGCACACCGGGGTCCTTCACATAGCAGCAAAGAAGGATCCTCTACTGCTCTTCCCTCCTGGAACCGAGAGTCATTTTACCCCGTGTCTTAGGAGTAACGTTGCTGTCTATGTGATCATTTCCAGTGTTTAGGAGAAGTCTAGGGCCAGGCCCATTTGGCCTGATTCATCTTCTGTGAGGTCCTCTGGGTAGTTAAATTCATAAAGACACAGAGTTAGATGTTAGCCATCAGAATCTAGGGGCAGGGGAGGAGAGTTGGAGATTTACAGCATTCCAATTTTGCAAGATAAACATGTATGCATATGAAAATGTCACAATGGATACCGTTATTATTTCTAGTTATATATGCTAATGAAAACATTAAAAAATAATTAAAAATGAAAGGATCCCAGAAACCAAGGTCATCTTTCCAGCCCTTAGCTGCTCACCCATATTCTCGTGGAATGTTGTAAATCAATTCTTCCACAACCCCACAACCCTGCAGCCCCCATCCTCTTGACCTGACTCTTTTCTCTCTCTGTTGCTGGGTTCTAACGACTTCCTCAGGGGAGGGGGTGAGAGCACGCAGCATCAAAGACATAGATACTGGGAGTCAGGAGAAAGGAGAACAGCAGACTTATTTATTTAGCAACGGGGAGAATCTTAAAAAACCTCCCAGTACCCAGGTGTTCTGATCTGTTGACGTCACGTGGTCGCCCCTCATTGGCTAGGCACAATCAGGACCTCTGACAGCGCCTGTTGCTAGGCTCTCAGGCAGCATCGCGTGGTCTCTCCTCATTGGCTAGACGTGATCAGGACCTCTGACAGCACCAGGCTGATTCCAGGTTGGCTCTTCTCTTGGCAGGTCTTTCTTCCTACTTCTGTTTACAACCAACTGCCTTCCTGAATGTGTAATAGATTTGATGCCCGGCTCCATTTTGTTTTGCTTGTTGTTATCCCAGTACCTATGCATGCCCACCATGTAGTAGGTGTTCAGCACATGTATGTTGACTGACTGCTGTTTGGTAGCTTTGTTAAAAAAGTTCACAGCACAGGAGAGATTGGGGAAGTAGTGCCATCCCTGCCACAGTCTCCCAACCCCATACAATTAGACATTGTCATCAGAAAATACTGTTGTGTGACGTGCTTCATTTTAAAAAGAGAATTGAATTAGCTATTTGCCAGTGTTTGTTCTAAAACATGGCGGGGAAGGAATGGAGATGGCTTTTCGTTAGGAGCCACAACTTCTTGCTGCCTGGCCGTCTGCTTCCTTTTTCGTGCTACAGGGTGCTCCTCTGGTCACCCCATCTTTTATTCAGTGACATTCCATGGCTGGTTCCCGCCTTCATTTTTCATTAAAAATACCTTATAAATTCCTTTCCTCCCTTCACCCCCTCGATCCCATCATTCACTTGTTTTTTGCACATTCTAATGCTTTGAAGATTGCTGCAATCCCAGGTAATCCAAAGAATTCGACCTTATTAGCAGCGCAGCCAGGGGCTAATCAGGGTCTTCATTTGTCTGATGCAAGTTACAGCCTTGAAGAGTGATGGCTCCATCTCTCTAGCACTTCCTTTCCCCCCTCTGCATTGTGTTCTCAGTCTGAGTTAATTTGGTTTTGTTCTATCTTTTGGATCTTTCCCTTTGAGGTGACAGGCAGTTTCTACAGACGTTCGCTTGAACCCTGTGATGTCTGGCATCAGCACCCATTGAATTAATTATCTGGTCAGTTCCATCAAACTCATTAAGGTGTGTGTGTGTGTGTGTGTTTTGGATGACATTGAGCTGTGCAATCAATTTGATTAATGAGTTCGGCCTTAACAGCCGTCAATATTGACCTGCCTGCCTTCTGCCTCAAGGAAGTTTGCTGTTGTTTCTCCTAGCTGTCCTTCCTCCTCCTTTTAGTCAAGTTTCAGAAGTAGCTCTGTTTCATGAAGCCGAGTGCTTTTCTCTGATACTGCTGCAGGTTATGTTCTGGACTCCTTTGCCTGAATGGACAGACAAGACTTTTTCTTGTTTCTAGTCCTCTAGAACTGATTGTGGCAAAAAAAAAATCTATATGGTATCTTAACGTATCATCCAAGTAATCTCATAAAAACAGTTCGTACCCTTGAGTGACAGTTATTTGGAATAATCAAATTAAGGTATGAAATCCAGTTAGTTTTACGTAACTGCTGATAAACCTTTTCTTTTTCTTTAAGAACTGAAAGTGATTAGTAGATGATAAAATGTTTTCGTATTTTGCCTCAGCCCTGTCCCACTTTGGCCCTTAAATTAGCTACTTGCAATTACAAGTCACAACACGGTTTTGCTAGAATTCCAAGTCTGGAAATGTTGGAGATGTTCCACATGAACTCCTCTGAGTGGAGGTGGAGCCCAGAACTATTTCCTGGCTCCTACTTCTTGCATTTTCAGACCCCCAGGTCCAGACATGGATGCACAGAAAACCTGCATGCCCTGCAATATGGCCTGGCACTTCTGAGCATTTCTCTAATGCAGTATATACCTTATATGCTGTGTCATGTGTCATGGCACACAATCCCACGGGGCATGTAGTAGCTGGGCAGAAAGTGCTGGACTGTCTCTGTCTGTTCAGGGTGCTCGAACAAAATATCACAGACTGGGCAGCTCATAAACAACAGAAATTGATATTTCTAGGGTCTGAGAAGACCAAGTGGGTCTCCTCCTCACAGATGACACTTTCTACTGTGTCCTCATATGGGGCAAAGGGCAAGGCAGCTCCCTAGGTCTTGTATATATGAGTGCCAATCTTATCTATGATGACTTCATACTAGTGGTTCTCAACCTTCCTAATGCCACAACCTTTTAATACAGTTCCTCAGGTTGTGGTGACCCCAGCCATAAAATTACTTTTGTTGTTTCTTCATAACTGTAATTTTGCTACTATTATTAATTGTAATATAAATATTTGATATAAACCCCCAAAGGGGTCATGACCCATAGGTTGAGAAACACTGTTCTATACCTTCATTACACAATCACCAACCAAGTTCCCATCTTTATCACTCTGGTGACTAAGTTTTTATAAATGATTAAAAAAAAACTGTTGGAGCACACAGACATCCAGACCATAGCATCATTGTTTTGGATAATTTGATGTGAGTAGCAAAACCATTTCCCCCTCAACTTTTTGTTAAATGAGAATTTTCTAAAATATGTAGCGTATAACTTAGTAATCAGAGCATCTAAAATATTACTGATTCTTTGTTAACCATACCCTTTGAACACTGGTGGGATGTGCAGGTAGGTGCTTTTGGAGTTGAGTTTAATTCTGTCAGACTTCTTGACTGTGGGATTGGCATTAATTAAGGATGGAGGGGCTTGTACACATGTATAGAAGTCTGAAGACATCCAGTCTTGAGGGCAATATTCCAGAAAAAATGTTCAGATGTTGGCCACAGGCCTGGGCTTGGAATAAAGCATCACTGCTGCCCACTGAGGACTGAGTAAGACTAGGTAGGTGTTTCATTTTGTTTTTTTTGTGGTCCTGGGGGTTGAACCAGGGACTTCAGACGCTAGGTAGGTGATCTACCAATGAGCTACTTTCCAGCCCAAGGCATTATAGTTTCACTTTATGATAATTTTCCCCAGCTACATCAAAAAATAATTGACTAATAAAAGTTGTATTTATTACATACAGTATTATTTAATATGTGTAAACATTATAAATAACTAAACCAAATGGGTTAACATACACGTCACCTCGCAAACATCACTTTTCATGATAATGATCTGTGTTTACCATGCTGAATAAAAGATTTAGAACTTTCCAACTTAGTGTGACTGAATGCTGTTCACCTCTACCAACATCCCCTCCCTCCATCCTTCATGACTCGGTCTTCTAACCCAACTCCTATCCCATGACAACTACCATTGTGCTCTCCATGGACTCTTGCAGTATTTACCTTCTGTGTCTGACACACTCTGCTTAGCAGTACATCCTCCAAGTCTGCCAGTGTGTTGCACATTATAGGATACCCTCCTTTTCAAAGGCTGAACAGTATTTCAAGACTGTATATGTATGTGTGTATCTATGTTTATGTCTGTATCTGTATGTCTATGTAATACTTCATTCACTGTTCCACACAGGTTGCTTTCATATTTTGACTGTTGGCTGTCATGAGTAGGAGTGCCCTGAACATGGGATGGAGGTATTTCTTTGAAATGCTGATTTAATTTGTTTGGCTCTGCTCAGAAGTGCAATGAAATGTCACTGTATTTTTAATTTTTGAAGAACTTCTTTGCTATTTTCCATAATGGTGCTACTAACCCATGTTCCCACTCACAGTGTACAAGACTCGCTTTCCATTTAATCTTGCCAATACCTGCTATCATTCATTTTTCTGATAAGGCCATTGTAATATATGTCAGGTGATTTGTCACAGCTTTGATTTTAATTTCCCTGATTGGCTGAGCATTTTCCATCCCCTTTGGCTATTAGAATGACCTTTCTGAAGATATATCTGTCCAGTTCTTTGTCTATTCTTGATTGGTTTATTTATTTTGTTTTAACTTCCTAATATTGTTTGGATATTAATTCCTTAAGAAGTATCTGGTTTATGAATATTTAGACTGAAATGCAGTTTCAAACTTCAGTACCATGAGCTTTGCCTTGTAGCTACTGCTAATTCCTTCACCACAAGAGAGGGAGAATAAAGAAGGGAGGAATAACAGAGATAACAAAATGGAGAGAGACAGTTTCACTGCAAGAGAACTTTCTGTACTAAGTCTAGTACGGTTTTCTGCCTGATGACTTCACAGATAAGGGATGAACATTTTTAGTTCCCATAGTGGGAAGCAGTCTATCCTTTCTCAACCACGACTTAAAGAATTCAAGACGCACATGTGGGAAAGGCAAGGTTTATATCATGTGCCTTGATATCAGGGTGAGATGAATATCATCTACTTTAGGTTAGCTATTGTATTAGTCAGGGCTCCCTGGAGGAACAGACTGATAGATAAATATATAGTAGAAGGTATGTAGTAAAAGATTTGTTTGATTGACTTAGGCAATACAGTTTGGGTGGTTTAACAATGGCTGACTTCACGCTGAAGAGACTGAGGTTCTGGTAGCTAACTCAGCCGGTGAGGATGAATGCCTCAGCAGTCCCAGCCTAGTGTTGAAGCCTGAAAAATTCCTGGAGAGCACCTTGTCTTTGCTCCACATTGAAAGGCTAAAGAGGATGGATTCTGATGTGTGCAAAGGATGGAATCATCATCATTGTCGTCATCATCATCATCTTCATCATCATCATCATCATCAGGGGTAGCAGTAACAACAGAGTAGATGCACTTACCAGCAAGATGTAAAAGTAAGCAGTTAAAAATCAAAACCTTCCCTCAACACATCTCTTTATATCTAGCCTCCACTGGAAGATGCTGCTCATTTTGAGAATGGTCCTTCTCCCCCTGTTAATCCTTCCAAGAAATACCCTTACATACACACCCAGATTTATGTCTTTAAGTTAAGTTCAGATCCAGTCCAGTTGACAAACAAAAGTAATTATCATGAATGTCTAATATTCAATGTCAAGTTCCGGATTTTAATTTTTTTGGGTACATGTTCTGAAATGAACTAAAAAAGTGGAGAGCATGGGTCAGATAGACGGTTCAACCAGTAGAGGGGCTTGCTGAGTGAGCCTGAAGACCCGAGTTCAATCCCTAGAGACCCTGAAAAAAAAAAGGAGAGAACAAATATAGATAGTGGTCCCTTGACTTCCATAGCTATCCCATAAACATGTCATGTACCTTCCTGTGCACTCAGAAGAAAGCGGTGTCACCCTGTGCAACTGCTAGATGAAGAACAGAGTTTTGTTTCTGAGATGTGATTCTGAGTCAGAACTGACATCTGCTCAGGTGTTTGTTTATAATAAAATTATTCAATATTATTATCATTGAAATTTGTATTTTTGGCATAGTTAAAATGTTTCTTATTTTAGAACCCAGAGATACCTGCTTTTGGTCTATGGGGTCTATTCATTATTATTATTGTTGTTGTTGTTGTTGATCCTGCAGAATATGAAGATATTTTACCCCTAGTCTGCTAACGATAAGGTGTTTTTCTTTGTGCCTAGTCTCTCACATCCATCTTTGAATTTTCTTAAACATTGAGTAATTATGAGATTTAGAATTCTATGTATGGGTTAATTTTGGCTTGTTATGTAATTACTAAGAAGGGGTAGCATTGACTATACAAATCTGGAAAAATTATATTTCTCAGTTTACTTTTAAAAATGAATGACAGTATCCTTGGTATGAACTGGGAGTTAGAAGGGTAGTTGAGAAAATGGCTGAGGTCAGAGGCAGAATGGAAGAGGAGCCCAGAGTTTCCTGGCTCCAAGGTTCTGACCTTTTTATATCCTAAACATCATCTAGGTATCAGGTCCCTAAATTTTTGTTTTCAGTGTTTATTATAGCTCCTAGAAATCAGCTATTTTTTTTTATGATTTTTAAAAAGGCTTTGATAGAAAAGATAGGGCTCTCAGAAACATTATCCAGAATTAAAATGCTATATGTCAGCTTGGGCAAAGTGGTTGGCTTCTCTGAGCTCTGATGTCTTTCTGTGCGAGGTGGGGACAGTAATGCCTGTCTAGCTTTTGGAGATTAAATGAGATAAAGTTGTACATTTACGGTTATATATGAAGTAGCCTGTGAACGGGGGCCATTCTTCCTCAGCAATTGGTTGCTGTTCATCATCCCTGTCTCCTCTTGGTGAGTTCAGCGTCTTTGTACAGTGTTACTGAGAGAGAGGATATTAGCAATCCAGAGCTTGACAGCCTTTCAATCCTGTGTAAGTCAAATGCCTCTCTTGGAATCACGATGAACTTATCAACTTCTTTTTGCATAACTTGATGGGGCTAGGGAATTATAAGTGTTATGGAAACATTCCAGCACAGTAGCTATGTATCAGAACAAACGAGATGTTGTCAAAGTCACCCCTTCAAGGAATTACTTTTGATTTTGAAAGACTAGCATGTCTGTTTTGCTTTGCATTATTTTCATATATTTTGTATTTTTTATTTTGAAATAATATAATTTAAAAGAAAGAATCATTTTGGTTTCATTTTGCCCACAAGGACCGTAGCTTTCATCATCAGGATTTCTGATTTGAAAGGAGCATTTGTGTATTCTCTGTCAACCTAAAACAAATTCACTACTGGGCAGAAGAAGAGGCTGATAAATAAAAAGTAATTTGTTCATAAAATTTATAAGCTCCTAGAAATGAGGCCCCAGGAAGAAAGTGCCGACTCAGCTTTAAGTAGAAGATAATAATCAAAACAGCAATTGTGTGAGTGCATTATGGCAAGAATAAATCAGACAGCAAGGCATGGTGTAAGCAGCATGGAAAACACAGCCAAGTGAAGAAATGTCAAATGAGGGATTGTCTTTATTCCTGAAATTTCTACCCAGGCCATGAATTCAGTTCAGGGTTTCTTCTTCCTCATGCTCAAGGGTTTCTACTGAGTTACAATGGCATAGGTGACAACAGAAACAGCAAAAGCTTTGTTTTCCTACCAGTTTCAAGCAGTTTTGTGTGTAATAGACAAGCTTTCTCTTTTTTCTTTTTGAGGGAGTGCCTGGCTGTGTAGCACAGGCTGGTCTCAAATATATGGGCATCATCTGCCAGCCTCCAGAGTACTGGGATTCTGGGCATCATTTCCAGGGGACAGGCTCTTTCAGTGGATTGCAATGCTTTGCAATTAGTTTTTGACCCTAAAATGAGGGTTCCCACAGGTCCTGCTTAGGGATGATAGTGTATATTGTCAAGGAGACATGAACTAGGTTCACTTACAGTCTTTCCCATAAAGACATTGGTTGACTTTCCACTTTGACTTCCCAAGGCAAGTGTTTCGTTGAACAGGCATGGTTTTATTAAACTCCAATAGCTTAATTTTACCTTTTTCTATTGCAGTCTCTTTGCATTCCTCCTCCTTCCCTTTCTCTTTCTTATTTTTACTTACTCAGAGGTGCTGGGAATTGAACCAAGAGCCTTGCATATGCTAGGCAAGTCTCAGACTTCTTTTATTTTTTGTTTTGAGAGAGAGACTTACCAGCTGCCCAACTTGGTCTGGAACTTACTCTACAGCACCAGACCTTGAACTTTCAATCCTCATGCCTTAGCTTCTTGACTGGTTGGACCTGCAGGTGTGTGTGTGTGTGTGTGTGTGTGTGTGTGTGTGAGGTCTAGCTATGCATATTTAATGGATCTACTCCTTTTCTACATCTGAATGAAAGATAAAATGTAGGGAAAATGTTAACATTTTCCCCCTAATTTTTAGTTAACAGGAGGCCATTTGTTAGCATTCCAGGCTTGGTAGATTGATAGAATATGTATTATATTTGATTAAAGGCAAATGCTCTCCTTACTTTGGATCAGGCATGGTGAAGTCTGGCCATTGGTGCTAGACAAACAGAAGTATGATTGGCTTCCAATTCTTTTCCCCCTGTGTTCACCACCTTTCTGCTTCTCCAAAGTTGGCCATTATTTTGAATCATCAAGGTAGGGGAATCCGGGGTCAACATCAACCCAGGGCTACATGGCTAGTGGTATTGACAGGCAGTAATGGAACTGGGCTGTTTTTGGCCTCGGAAACCTGCTATCTGTGGGATATATTTCTGGGATCTCTTGGTAGTGTCACCTCTGGACATCTCCTATTTACAATCTTACTAAGTGTATTATCTCTTCCTTTAAGAACTGTCTTGAATCTGAGCACTGTGTCTCTCCTATCACTCTCTATGCTCCAAGCGACCACCAGCCGACCCTCTACGTTCATGTGTTGGTTCTCCTCCTGCTGGTCACCCTATCTCTGCCCATTTTCTATATCCATTGTCTTTGGAGCAAACCAGGAAGAGATCCTTCCAGGAGTTCAGAGCCCTTTGTTTACACTCTCTGGTGATTTCTCACCTCATTCAGCTGCAGGTCATACGGTCTTCCCTTCTCTTGTCTGTCTTCTCTGGCCTCACCTTTTGTGGTTCGCCAGTCACCAGAATGTTGTGGACTAGTGTTTCCCCTAAACTTCCTCACCCTGAAATACTCATTCTGGAATGCTCACTCTGGTCCCTACATGGCTTATCCCCTTCAAGTCTTTGGGCACATGTCTCTTTTTTAGTAGGTCCCATTTTCCTGAAGATGTTATGATTTCATTATTGTTTATGGCAGAAAAATTCCATTGTGTGCATAAATCAGATTTTCTATATCCATTCATGTGTTGATGGACACCTAGACTAGTTCCATTTCATAGCTAGCATGGGGAACACTGCAATAAGGTTGAAAGCGAATGCATCTCTGTGGACTGCTTATGTAGAACCTTTCAGTTATACTTAGGAGGGTCTGTAATTTTAGTGTTTTATAGAACCCCACAACAAGATGCATAGAGGCTTCCCCAGCAAATAGTAAGAGTTTCTCTTCCGCTACATTCTTGCCAACATCTCTTGTCATTTGTTTTCTTGATGATAGCCATTCTGAAGGGGGTGAGATGGGTGAGATGGGATCTTCAGATTTTTTTTTCAGAGAGTAAGGATTTGTTTGGGTTAATGATTGGAAAGGCATAGTCTATCATGGCAGGGAAGGTGTGGAGACAGGATTGGGAGATGGCTGGTTACATTGCCTGTGTAGTCAGGATGCAGAAAGAGAGATAAATGCTGATAGTCATCAGATCTCCCAATCCCTTCCCTGCTTTTTTCTCAGTCTAGGAGCTCAGCTCACATTGATGGCGATTCCATCCTTAGTTACAATCTATGAAAACACCCCCATCAGTGCAACCAGAATTGTGTTTCCTAGATAGTCCTAAAATCTGATCAAACTGACAGTGAGGATTAATCATTGCAACTCTAACCTTTGTCAACTGATGTCCCAAACACGTCTTTATGACACTGTACCTGACATCTAGAGGCTCATCATCATCCCTCAATGTCATCCCAGAATGTCCAGTTACAGGAGTCTCCCAGAGTTTTAACAGTATTGATAATGTTCCAAAGTCCCAAGTCTATTTTGAGGCTCCATGCAATCTCCTAACTGTGAGCCCTTGGGAAAAAGTGATGTATTTCCCATATATAATGGTGCAGAGTGTTTCTATTCATGGGGCATAGGAAGGAATATTTACTGAAGCAAAACCAAAATACATCAGAACAAACCAAATTCTGTAGCTTCAAATCAGGCATTTGGGGCTGTTGGTGACATCATTTTGGCTTCCACAGTCTTGATTGGTGCTATTCTTCCAGGTCTGCCAACTGCAGCATATAAAGCTCTCCTGGACTGTCCCAGCTCTGTATCTGTAGCTTCTTTCTGTTGATATTCCATAGTCCTGAAATTTCCAGGATCCCAGGGTCCCCACTGCAACTTAGGTGTCACCACTGTGGTTTCATGTGATAGCTGTTTAGGGTCTCCTTCCTTGCAGGGAATCCAATCTTGTCTCACGTTGCTTGGCCTTAGCAGCTGTCTGGAAGCTTGACATTACCTCCATGGCCTGATGACTCTTGCATTTTTCTTGCCTGCAAAGGCAGTATCACATCAATAATGCTGCTAATTTCTTCAGCTAGCTCAAGAAGTGGTGTGGTCCCCTTTTACCACAGTTGTAGTGTGTGCTTTAGTGGAGGGACCTGGAAAAACATTTCTGTAGGAGGTTGTTTTTGATCAGAGAACTTACTCAGAGCATTCTCAGTTCCATTACTCTCCTCAGAAAGAGATGTAAATGAGTTTACAGTTTTACAAGCTGGAGCCTTTGATAGGTGGGATTTTGCTCCCCCACCCGAACACCTTTCCTGTTGTCTCAGTACAGACTAAGAGGTTCTTTAACCATGTTCCTTTCCCTAACAATCACAAGTGCTTGGTCTGCACCCTCCTGGTTGGCAGCTTCAAACTGGTTCACATCACTTTCCTCCCCAAGCTGTAATTCCCCATCTTTCTGATCCACTTGCTCTACTCTCTCACTGGAAACCTGGACGAGAACATTGAGAAGCAGCCATAACCCAGCCTCCATGCAATGCTCTTCTGAAATTTACTCCAGAAAGCAAATTGCTTCTGTATACAGTTACACAGAAACTCTCAGGTCAGGCAGAATATGTCCGGATTCTTTACCAGAATACAATAGGATTGAGTTTCTTGTTCAATTCCTAAAGAAATCTCCATTCCCTCTGACATCTTATGAGCCAGGACAGAACGTCTCCATTTCTATTGGTGCTCTGACCTTCCATATTCCCACCAGGATGGCCCATTAATCTCTTCTTATATCACCCTTCTGATGGCTTTTCTAGCCCTAAGGTCTTTAACTAGTTTCTTGTTTCCTTGGCTAACCTGGCCAATGAGCTCTCCTGGGTTCGTGTATCTCCACCTTCCCCTGTAATGGGGTCACACTTGTGCACTGCCACACTCCGCTTTTACATAGTGCTGGGATCAAAACTCGGTACCTCATCCTTGTGCAGCAAGCACTTTATCCACAGAACCATCTCCCCAACCTGCACTTTAGACTTTAGTATGTATTTAACAACTATGTATTTGGTGTGTGTGTGTGTGTGTGTACGTGAGCATATGAATGCGTGCTTGTATGGATGCATGTATGTACAGGTGGCAGAGTTCTCTGGAACCCTTTACCCTTTTTTATTTTTCAGACTGGAGTCTAGAATGGCTGGCCACTGAGTCCCAGGGCTGCTTCTTCTATGTCCTGGGATTACTAGCACATTGTCACCGCACTTGATAATTTGCTTAGATGCATTCTACAGATCACACTCAGATCTTCAAGCACTTTCCTGACTAAACCCTGTCTCCAGCCCTTCATAGTCTTGCGAATGAATAAAGGATCACATTTACCCTGTTTCATTGGGTGATGGACTTGAGTGTATTTCCATCTATCTCATTAGACTCTTGAAAATGAGTGGTCATTTTATGTTCCCCGTGTCTCTAGTTCAAAAAATAAACTCTCAATAAATATTTATTGAATACATTCAAAACTCAAGGAATCAGAAGAGATTATTGGAGAAGTAAAAATAAAATAAGTTATCAGAGAAGATAAAGTTTCCAGGCAAGCTAACAGAGGTCAGATGTTATAGTGTATCATAGTTTGGGCTTTATTGCTGTGAAGAGACACCATGACCACGGCAACTCTTATAAAGGAAAACATTTAATTGGGGCTGGCTTACAGTTCAGTGGTTTAGTCCATTGTTGTCATGGCAGGGAGCATGGTGGCCAGCAGACAGATGGTGCTGGAGAGGGAGCTGAGAGTTCTACATCCAGACCAGCAGGCAGAGAACTGCCTTGAATTTCTAAAACTGCAAGCCTGTTCCCAGGGACACATTTCCTCTAACAAGAACACACCTCCTAATATTGCCACCCCCTATGAGCCTATGGGGCCCATTTTCACCCACACCACTACACAGCGAGAGGAAAACTTGGGATCTGGGGATGGG
>JABTXL010009415.1:4266230-4281393 GCA_025134845.1 Neodon shergylaensis
AAGAGATGTGTGAGAGAGTTAAGTGGAGACCAGTTTGAGGGAAAGTGGATGGAGGAAATATACTTTGTTTATGAGTGTATGGGGGGAGAGATAAAAGATACATGGCAGAAGTGATGGAGCAGGATGTTGGGAAAGATATGATGAGAAGGATCTGAAGGAAGTAAAGTAAGTAAAGCCACCTACTGCCAAGTCTAATGAACTGACTTTGATCTATGGGTCTGACATGATGGGGGAGAAAACCCCCTGATTGTGGGTAACAGTTATGTGGCTTGATCTGTTGGGGGACAATATCCTGGGTTCATGAACTGGTTTTTTTAGAGCCCATTCCCTATGATGGGAATACCTTGCTCAGCTTTGATATGGGGAGTGGGAGGCCTTGGTCCTGTCTCAACTTGGTATGCCAGACTTTGTTGACTTCCCAACGGAGGCCTTATCTCCTCTGAGGAGTGGATGGGTGATGAGGGGTTCCTCTTTGTATGCTGTGAATACCATTGATTAATAAAGAAACTGCTTTGGGCCTGTAGCAAAGCTATAGGGGAACTTAGCTAGGTGGGGAAAACTAAACTGAATGCTGTGAGGGAGAAGGTGGAGTGAGGAGAAGCCATGGAGCCACCACTGGAGACAGACATGCTGAAACTTTGCTGGTAGGCCACGACCTCATGGTGATGCACAGATTAATGGAGATGGGTTAGATTAAGATGTAAGAGTTAGCAAATAAGAAGCTAGAGCTAACGGACCAAGCAGTGATTTAAATAATATGGTTTCTGTGTGATTATTTTGGGGCTGAGCAGCCGGGAACTGACAAGCGGCCTCCTTCAACAGATAAGGGGAGGTGAGATAGGAGGAGGTGGGAGGAGGGTGAGAAGGGGAAGGAGGGGGAACTGGGGCTAGTATGTAAAATTAAAAGGCTTTTAAATAAAAAAAAAAACCAACCTGAAAATTCTTATCTTTCTTAAGTCAGGGAACTTAACCTGTTGGCTGGGAGAGCAATATCTTATCCCTTTGCTTTTGTTCAGGGACCACTGACCAAGGTTGACTTTTTGCTGCAATGATCTAATGTTGGTAGCTAAGCTTAAGGTTTTCTTTCTGGGATACTAGACTTTCTTTTTCTGTTTAATAAAATTATGTGTCTGTGTGTATATGGTGTGCTCTGTATGTGTGTGTGTGTATGTGTGTGTGCGCGTACATGTGTGCATGCCTTGTATGAAGGTCAGAAGTTGACATCTGATGTCTTTGTCAATTCATTCCACTCTGTTTTTGAGACAGAGTCTCTCGCTGATTCTGGAGCCTAATTATTTAGCAAGAGTAGCTGGCTAGTGAAGGTCAGGGGTCCTTCTGTGTCTTTCTTCCCAGTGCTGGGATTATAAGTGCACACCACTCTACCTGGGTGATGGGGATCCGAACTCAGGTCCTCATGCTTGCACAGCAGGTAATTTACTAACTGAACTCACTGTCTCTCTAGGAATTAAGTTTTTTCCATTGTTTTAATTCATTCAATGGGTACACAATATGCTAAGTATTTAAAATTTTAAATAAAAAGAAAAACACATTAAAATATGTCTTCCTAGACACTTGTAAAACATATAGCTACATCTAACCCTCACAAGATCAGGAGGTAGGGATTAATTCTTAGAAATAGGGAGTCTAAAGGCATCTGAGAATGTGCCTGAGGAGCTGTAGTGTAAGGTATGGACATTTTCTCATTGTGTGAGCATGGATATGCAACAGGGGGCAGGTTCTGGATTCTGCCTTGACAGTCTCTGAGTTTCTAAGTCAATTAGTTGCCAATGGTGTTGGGGACTATGGGCAGGGTCACCTAGTTGGTGTTTCTAGGCTAGGCTGGTTGTCCTGGAGTGGATGGATATTCCACTGTTAGTTTGTTTTTACTGCTAAAGGGGAAGAGTTTAACTCAGTGTTGAGCGTCACAGTGTGTTTCACTCTGTTGTTCTTTATTGCAGACACTAGTTAAGGAGCTGGAGTATTTGTGCTTGCAGATGGTACAGGATACTGGCGAAGGGCAGGCTTATACCTTACCCATTTTGTTTCTCCAGTGCCATGAAGAATGCCTGATACTTAGCAGGTGTTATTTCTTAAAATGACCTGAGCTCAAGAGAGGAAAAATGGTCTTGTATTAACATTTGAGTTGTGAGGCTTTAGGCTCACAGAAGAGAAATGCATTATCTTAAAATTAGGCTCTTCATAACCCCTGCAGTACTATGTATGAGCAATAAAAATAAAACGTGTTTATTGCTCTTTCAAGGGCTTACTCTGGATGAAAGGAGCCTGTGCTTTCACTGGGAGAAGGTCTGTGTCGCCAGGGGAGGGTAGAATAACACCGATGCGTGAATGACTGCTCTCACTGGGAATGCTGATGAGGACATCCAGCCAATAAACGTGCTTTGGAGACAGCTGCTGGGGAGACATATAGCCCCTGATCTCACTGGGATTCAATATTTGAAAAACCAAACAAAACACAAGAACAAACAAACAAAAACACCCTCAGCCAGCTCACACGAAAACTCCCAGCTTACATCAGGGGATACTGCTGCGGGGCTCTAATGAGATCCCTAGGTGAATCGGACTTCTGATTTATTTATTTATTTATTTATTTTAATAAGGACCTGTTTGACTTCCACAGATATCTGACTAGACCTTGATTGATTGTCAAGCTTTCTTTCTTTTTTTTTTTTTAAAAGTAGCATTGATTTTTCACAGCTGCAACGCTGGGGACGATGAGGTCATTGTTTTACCATGTTATTGAAATTCTCATTAGAGGCACTTGGAGGATGTCATAAGTTTGTCTAGGTGCTGGCTACCTGATCGTGTTAGATTTGAAAGGCTGGAAACACTGAGGTTTGTTAAGATGATAAAGGCAAAATGAACAAGAAAGTAAAGAAGTTCAGATGAACAAAACTCCCAAATCATATATAACAACAACAAACAAACAAACAAAACCCCAAACAAAAGACACACACACACACACACACACACACACACACACACACACACACACACACACAAAACCCCCAAAACCCACGAAAAAACCTCTTTTCTTTCTTGTTATCAGGGGAAGTTTCAGAACTTTCAGGGTTTTAGTAATTGGTGGCTGCTAATCTTAGATTATCATTTCTTCTAGGTACAGCTACCATTGCTGAGCAGAGCCCCATGTAGCCCAGGAACTGTTACTTGTCTTAGACACACAGGCACTGCCTTTGTGCACACCTTCTATAAATCAGGAAAGCGACTCTCAGAAAGGTAGGGTCACCTGTCTGAGACTATTTCAGGGGCCAGCGGGAGTGCTAGGTTTCAATTAGGCTGTGCCTGGCTCCAGAGTCCATGGTCACAGTTGGTACCTGTGTATGGGGGTGGCACGAGGGCCTAAAGTCCCCGCTGCGAGATTGGAAGGCAACCTTCAGGGCCATTGTGTCAATGATAAGCCTGTCTCCTTGAGTCCTGGAGAAAATGACAGACATTCCAGCGTCTTAGGAACAACATCTTGACCTTCCTCATCCACTGATAACCGCCACCTGAGTCCCTCTTCCACTTGAGTGAGGCAGTGCCCAAGAAGGGGGGCAAGCGAGGACCCTCTGTGGGGTGGGATTCCTCCAGCTACCATCTATTGATCAGTGGTGGCCAGAAGCTTTAATCCTATTAGAGTCCGTAAAGCCAGTTTCCATCCCTGGCGCCCGACTCAGGTTTCGGAGCAAGGGGAAAATGTATGACATCACCCTTGCTTGCATCTGTGCTGGGTAGCTAATGAAATTTCGCGATGGGCTTGAAGACTATTAAAGTCAATGTTGATTCTCCTTATTATGAAGAGTACTCTCGAATTTACTACACTGTGAGGCCGTTTTGAAAGCATCATTTTTCATAGGTGTGTTCGTTGCCCTGGATTTTAGTGCACATCTCCGTGGGATATGGAGAACAAGAGCGGCATGGAGAATCAATTCTGAAGTCTGCAGGGTGAAAGCCTGCAGCTCCTTTGCTGGAGGGAAGAAAAGATTCCGGGGTTTTTCCATAGTGAAGCATCAAGATGACCTTGAATTGGAAAAAAAAGCCATAAAATGTGTTTGCCAAAGAAATATGAAGCACCATTGTTTTGCCATTAAAAATAGTTAATAGTGTACAATTTAACTAGTGTGCAAAAAGAGAGATTAGTGCAAGCCACCGGCTGTGTACTGAGCAGAGACAGTGCACTAGCACCAGGCTTGTGTTCCACTAGGGGAAGGACCATGCCCACCTTGTTCACCAGTTATCTTCAGGGCCCCGATTAATGTGAAATGCACAGAAATTATTTCTTTTAAATGCAAGTATATATATGGTGTTAAGTCTATCTATCTAAATTGTACCACTCACTGGATTTGTACACATACATACAGCAATATACACATGCACAGTGAATTGTCATCCAAATCAAGATAGAGACCATTTCCCATATTTTAGAGAGGCATTCCCATGTTCCAGCCATCCAGCCATGTTCACTATTTTGACTTCCAGATCTATAAGTCAGTTTTGTCTACAGCAAACACATGTCACATGAATTCCTGTAATTTGAATATTCACATAAATGGACTGTGCATCATATTGTCCTTTGCACGGGGTAAATGCTGCTCTAGAGAAACCTGAGAGTATGTTACCCTTTGTATCTGGCTCTTTTTGTTGATGTTCTGTCATCTGTCATCTGTGTTGTTCTTCCCGGCTGATGCTTGAGTTCATCCTGTTTAGTTACTATGAACAAAGCTGATTTGAAACCCTTGTACAAGGCAGTTGGTGGACTTTTCTACTTTTCTTGGTGTGCCTATGTAATCAAAATTTCTGGACCATTTAAAATACTTTTGATTATTTGATTAATTTTTTTCTTTTTTAAGTTTTTATTTATCCTTTGAGAATTTCATACAGTATATTCTGATCATATTCTCACGTCCTCTTCTTAGGTCCTCCTTACTTCCCTATTCATCTAACTTCATGTTCTTTATTTCTCTTTAAAAAAAAAAAAAAGAAACCAAAGTCCAAAGCAACACACACACACACATGCACACATGCACAGACAAAAAACCCACTGAAATTCGGTTTGTGCTGGCCAACTCCCCCTGAGCATGGGGTCTGCTATGGAATGTGGGTGATGCACCCAGTGTCTCTCCACTGAAGAAAGTTGATTCTCCCTCTTCCAGCAGCTTCCAATTGCAAACAGCTTCTTGATCAGGGGGAGGGCGCTTGCACTCACTTTCCCTCCTCCAGTTGGATTTGGCCTGACTTGAGCTTGTACAAGTCTTGAGAATGTTGGGAGATCCTATATGCAGCTTCCCTGTGGTGTCTGGAAAACACCATTTCTTTGGAGTTGTTTACCTCCAACCTCTCATTCCCCCACCCTCTTCCGCATAGATCTCTAAGCAGTTTTGAGACCTGGTTTCACTGTGTAGCCCAGGCTGGTCTGGAATGCACAGTCCTGCAGGTGTATGCTACCATGCTTGCCTGAACGCTCAGTTGCTTGCTCTCCCTGAGTTCTTTTCCACCGAGAACAGGCAGGATGTGAATGGTTAAAAGTGACCAGTTGGAACCGATCACACACTATTCTCAGTCTGTCTTTGCTGGAAGTGACTGAAACGTGGCCTCGGGATCCTGCTCAGTAAAAGTTCTGTAGGATTTCCAAAGGCAGGGCTGCCGGGGGTTTATTCGGAACAGAATTAAGGCCACAGTAGACTCTATTGACATTTTCAACTTAGAAATTATGGCTAACCCACTGAGTAGGTAAATAGTAAGTAACATTAGGTTGTTCTTAGAGGTAGGACCTGATGGAAAGCTTGCCATTTCTGTACGTATGGAAGAAAGACCGGTATTCCAGGATCTGTTCACAAACTGGAAGAACTCTTCAGATGCCCAAGTGCCACTTAAAATCACCGAACTGAGGCAAAATAAGATACACAAAGAAAATACCCGAGCAACATTCTGAAGCTGTGGCTGCTGGTGTAATTTCAGGGTTCAATGATTTCTAATGCGTAGCATCCTTGTTTCCTTCTAGACTCCTGAACCAACTAAAAGACAAGGAAGGCGTCAGATAAAGATGAACATATTACAGTCGTTTCTGAATACATTAGCAGCAGCAGCAGGCAGGCAGGCAGACCTTTTTCCCGGGGCTGGCAGTGTGGTCCAGATGGCATGAGTGAACAGGAATTCATATGTTCTTTGAAGGCAATTTGATGCAATGAGGGAGAACGGGCTGGTCTGCTCCAGGTTGCTTCATGCCTCTTGGGAGGAAGAAGGGCTGCTGAGGAAGGCCAAAGTTAGGATAATATAGCCCCCTCCATGTAGGAGGAGGTGTGAGGCTTCTGGAAGAAGCCTTTCTCTGCCTCTATAAAGTGTATTGATATTAATAGAAAAAGGATGTGAAGAAATGGTGCTGGTGTCCAGAGACGGGAGAGAGCACCTTCCGAAAAACAATGGCTGAGTCTCTCAAGACAAGAGGGGCCTGATCCTGGAAGCTGGGGAGACAGGATTCTTTAGACAAGGGTTTGGCAAATGCCCATGCCAGCTTGTGACCTGCTTCTGGAAAGAGATTTATTAGAACACAGCTGTCTTATTTACTCACTGTTTGTGCTGTAGTGGCAGAGTTCAGCCGTCGGAATGGAGACCACCTGAAGGCTAAAATAATTGTTTTCTGGACCTTTGTAGAAAGATGTGCTGAGCTCCGTCGTAGGCAGAGGGTAGCACGCAGCTGGGCATAGAGGAGAGTGACAGTGTGCTGAGGCAGCGAGGCTGGTGACTACAAATGATTTGATGGTGGTGGAATGTGAGACGGGCACAGGGTGGGGGCGGGTAGGGTAGGGCAATGAAAGATTCTGGTGTGTTCATCATGGGGCAGCGCCATGACCGCCAGCCTGATGACCCTGGGTGATGAGGTTGAACAGCAGGACCCTGGGGCCTTTGAGAACTTCCCAGTCTCTGCAGAGCAATTTTGCAGGCAGACAGAATAGTTCTATTAATTACCTACAGACAAATGCATGTACATTGAATAAATAGAATCTCAGATTGGCAAAGAACTTCACCTCCGTGCTGGAAAGATCCATGTGCAGGAGAGAGCTGGTTAAAGGGATGGAACTGGTTTTTCTTAGTGGCTTGGGGGAGGAGTTGAGAGGAAGCTAAGGGTGTCTGCTGCTGGAAGGGAGAGTGGAGGGGGTAGAAAGAGGACTGTGTCAGGACAGACATGACAGCTAGAGACCTCTGAGGGGGAATGGAGGAGGACGGAGCCGAGCTGAGGAGAGGCAAAGAGGGGCAACTTCCTTTGTCAACTAAGGTATTTTTTTTTCCAGACTGGTGGCTTAGTGGGCAAAGGCGCTTGCCCTCAAGCCTGATGACGTAAGTTCGACCCCTAGGACCTACATAGTGGAAGAAGAGGACCAATTCTTTTGCTTTTTTTCTGTTTCTGCTCCCCCTGCCCTGCCCCAAGACAGGGTTTCTCTGTATAGTCGTGGCTGTCCTGGATCTCACTCTGTAGACCAGGCTGGCCTCAAACCCACAGAGATCCACCTGCCTCCTGAGCACTGGGATTAAATGTGTGCACCACCACAACCAGAACCAGTTCTGGATGGTTGTTCTCTGACTTTCACACATACACTGTGCTTCCTACCCCCACTAAATAAATACATGTTAAAAAAAGTAAAAGAAAATTTCTCCACCATTCTGCTGCATGAGTCAAACAATTATTATCACATGGGTCCTTTTCTATGGACCGACTTCTGCTTCCCAGAGAGATTTTTCTTTACTTTTTGGCTTCTGGGATTTAAGCCACACTACTTAAGATAATGAATGGAAAAATACTGAGCTGGATGGAAGAGGTGGGGTTGAGAAGAAATCTAAGCCCTAGATGGGGGAGGGATGAAAGATGGCATTCAGGACTTAGACAGAGGGCTGGGAAAATATGGGAGATGACTCTGGGCAGTCCCTTGGGCAATGGTGAGGAAGAAAGGGGGCTTGAAGAGTATAGGAAGAGAAGTAAGAAGTCTTTATGGCTTTCAGCACCTGTGCAGGTAAAAAGATGCCAAATTGAAGGTGTTTACTGTAGGCTATGACCTGGGCTCCACTGAATATTTTCCAATAGCTGCACTAAAGACACAAACTGTTGCTATTTAACCATGGGCTGTCAAACGTTGTTTACATAGGACACTGTGTAGAGATCCAACCAGATAGGATTAATTCTCTTCAGATTCATTTGAACAGTTTTGTTCAGGTACACTACACATATTTAAAGTGTATAGTTTGAAAACTAGACGCTCATGAAATTGTAATGCTCGGGACAGCGAGTGACTTCCATACTCTTTTTTTTTAATTTTATTTTTTTTCAAAAGAAAATCAACTATCTTTTTTCATTTCACGTATTAATCTAAGTTCCCACGCCCTCCCTTCCTTCCATTCCCTCCACTTACAACCCCTCCCCCATCTACTCCTCAGAGAGGGTAAGGCACATTGCTTTGGGGAAGGTCCAAGGTCCTCCCTACTATATTTAGGCTGAGCAAGGTTTTCATCCAAAGAGAATAGATTCCCTAAAGGCCAGTATAAGCAGTAGGGATAAATCCTGGTGCCACTGACAGTGGCCCCTCAGTCTGCCAGAGCCACACAGCTGCCATTCACATTTCAGAGGGACTAGTTTGGGCCTATGTGTTGACAGAGGTTTCTGTCCCATCAGGTCCCACAGCCGTTTGGCCTCAAATAAACACACAGGGGTCTACATAAACCATAAACTGATTGGCCTAGTAGTTCAGGCTTCTTATTAACTCTTATAACTTATATTAGCCCATAATTCTTGTCTGTGTTAGCCACATGGCTTGGTACCTTTTTCGGCGAGGCAGTCACATCTTGTTTCCTCTGCATCTTGGTGACGGTTGTAGACTGACAGTTCCTCTTCCAAGAATTCTCCTGTTCTCATTGTCCTGCCTCTACTTACTGCTTGGTCACCCCACCTCTACTTCCTGCCTGGCTACTGGCCAATCAACGTTTTATTAAAAATAATACAAGTGACAGGATAAAAGACTACTGTCCAACAGCACCTATGTTTGTTCCTTCACAGTCTGGCTAGTGTTGGTGAGCTCCCATTAGCTCACATAGACTGTTTCAGTGGGTGTACCCATCATGGTCTTGACCTCTTTTCTCATATTCTCATTCTTCCAACTCTTCATTGGACTTTGAGAGCTCAGTCCAGTACTCCGATACAGGCCTCTGCCTCTGTTTCCATCAGTTGCTGGATAAAGGTTCTATGGTGATATTTAAGATATTCATCTGTCTGACTACAGGGCAAGGCCAGTTCGGGCACTCTCTCCTCTTTTGCTTAGGGTCTTAGCTGGAGTCATCCTTGTGGATTCCTGGGCTTTTCTCTAGAGCCAGGTTTCTTGCTGATGCCATAATGGCTCCCTGAATCAAGATATCTCTTTGCTCTCATCTCTGTTCTTCCTCCATCTCTACTATCCCATTCCCTCAAGTTTTCCTCACCCCTCCCCTTCTCCCCTTGTCTTCCCCTTCTCCCTTCTCTACTCCCCTTGCCCCTTGCTCCCAATTTTGACAGGTGATTTTGTCTATTTTGACTTTCCAGGTGAATCTATGTATGTTTTTCTTAGGGTTCACCTTGTTACATAGCTTCTCTAGGATCATGAACTACAGGCTCAATATTCTTTGTTTATAGTTAGTATTCACTTATGAATGATTACATGCCATGCTCATCTTTCTGGGTCTGGGTTACCTCACTCAGGATGTTTTTTATAGTTCCATCCATTTGCATGCAAAATTCAAGATATCTTTGTTTTTTACTGCTGAGTAGTACTCTAATGTGTAAATGTGTCACATTTTCTTTATTAATTCATTGGTTGAGGGGCATCCTGGTTGTTTCCATGTTCTGGCTATTACAAATAATTCTGCTATGAACATAGTTGAACAAATGTTCTTGTAGTATTATTGAACATCTTTTGGGTATATGCCCAAGAGTGGTATTGCTGGGTCCTGAGGTAGGTTGATTCCCAATTTTCTAGAAAACCACCCTACTGATGGAAAAAGTCTTTGAGTTAGTTATAAAAGGAAAATTGAGACGTTATCAACTAGCAGAAATATACCCAGCAGAGATTATAGTGCCTTTACTACTGATGAAAGCAAAACATTATGGAAAGACAATGAACCCTGGCAAGGAGCTTTTGCGAATTTGTTTTGGGAGAGATCAATAGCAATTATCCAAAAAGTGAAAGAGTTAACCTTATAAAGAGAAGTAGTTGGATTCTTCCCTGCATTGTACATGACACACCAAAAACTGGAGCTCACAATTCTATACTGATGCATATAAATCAGGAAAGGCATGTTACAAATTAAAATATTTAAGTAAGGTAGAACAAGCCTTTATAATTCTGTACAAAAGGCAGAATTATATGCCATTCTCATGGTAGTAAGGGATTTAAAAAAAACCTCTCAATATAGTTACTGATTCACAATATGCAGAAAGAGTTGTCTTGCATATTGCAACCACTGAGTTAATACCAAGTCATACAGAATTGACTTTATTATTCATTCAGGTTCAAAAATATGATCAGGAATAGGCTTCGTCCTCTATACATAACACAATCCAATCCCATACGGGCTTGCCTGGTCTTCTAGCACAAGGTAATGCTGAAATTGATTGATTATTGATCGGAAATGTGTTGAAGGCTTCAAAATTTCATAAAAATCATGTCAATAGCAAAGGTTTAAAGAATGAGTTTTATATTATATGGCTATAAGCTAAGGAGATTATAAAGAGATGTCCTAATTGCTCTTTCTATAACCAAACACTAACTGCTACCTGTAGGGAGTAATCCAAAGGGTATTCAAAGGCATATGTATGTGTTCCATTTTACAGAATTTGGAAAATTAAAATATGAACACCACACCATTGACACTTATTCAGGTTTTCAATGAGCAACTCCTTTGAGCTCAGAAAGGGCTGATTCAATAATCACACATTTATTAGAAATTATGGCCATCATGGGTATACCTGCACAAATAAAGACAGATAATTAATTGTTCAGCATATGTCTCTAAGAAAATAAAACCGTTTTTTGCTTATTACGATATAAATCATATTACAGGTATACCAAACACTCCTACAGGTAATCATAGAAAGATCAAATTGAACTATAAAGTATAAGTTAAATGAATAGAAAGGGATGGAAAATACCCCCAGAAATAGATTGCGTAATGCGTTATTAACCTTGAATTTTCTTAACGATAATGAGAAAGACTCAATGACAACAGAGAGACATTGGATAACAGAAAAATTTCTGAATTAAATCAGCCAGTGTATTTCAAGGATGTGACCTCACAATTGGAAACCAGGAGGTGTGTGACATTGGGGAAGGGGTTTGCTCTTGCTTTCACAAGAGAAGTAAAGCTATGGATATCATCAAAATTAATAAAGATTTTGTTTGAAGAAGAGAAACTTCTTGAGAAAGAGAAATGAGAGCTCATCCACAGAGGTGACAATCATATAGGTGTTAAGGAATCCCTCATAACTTGGGTTGGTATTTGTTCTTATCTTTGCAGGAAAATACCCATCTTCAAAAAGTCTAGAGACCTTGGATATCTAGATGCTTAAAGAGGAAAGAATCACCATGCAAAGAGAAATCTGATTTTTGATGACATATTATCTGCAGTGTAAAATTTCATTATGCGAACTTATGTATATCTCTACTTACAAATTAAAATTAACTTTGGAGTTGGACAATGGCTATCATTTTCTAAATCCAAGCATGTTGTTAAAAGAAAAATTCAGAGTTTCTGTCTCATATCATTAGCCATCTTGTATGGGACAGAAAGAAGAAAGAATTTAGGAAAAATTTTACTTCTCTTCATACCTATTTTTGTCTCTATCATATCTTTTGTTGAATATATGTCTATATGAATAATGTTTAAGTTTTCCATAATAAATAATAAATTTTTCTCCATTAATTTTATAAGTTTCCAGGAAGAAGATAGGGCCCAACAATAATGATTTTACCTGGTTGATATGATGTTATGATGCTGATAGCACTACTTTAAGATCAGTTTTGGTTACCAGCTGTTCAAAATGATTCCAACTTGGCTAGCTAAAATGGTGCACCTTCTTACAACATTCTGGCCAGAACTCCAAATAAGAACCTCATAAAAACCCTACCAAATACTCAGAGACTATTTGCAATTATACCCGACAGTAATCTTTAAACTTAGTCATCATTTTAGTTTTATAGGATCCCATAGAAAGAACATTACCCCCGTGACAGTTGGAAGTAATTCTAGAAGATGAAGTCCCCTCTCTCAAAAAAGTTTGTCTTATGGGTTGTGGACATTAATTAGGGGTTTATTATAACTGGTATATGGTTGGGAGTTAGGATGGAAATTATGTAGGTTCAGGGATTTCTTTTTGAAAAAAAAAGGGAAATTGGATAGAATAAGATAGATTATTTTGAGCTTACTCACACTAGTAATAGTGAGTAATAGAGTAAATACTTGTGAGCTATTATTTATAGACAATTTACATTGATATAGATTGTTGTATATTGATACAACTTCAAATTATATTTGTTATATTGAATATCCTCTTATTTCTGTTTACTTTATTTGTACATCTATGCAAAGTTATTTTGTCATATTGCATGCATGCATGCTTCTACCTCTGCTTAAGACATTTTATATATTGATATAATTTTAGGACATATTTATCATATTGCACTATACATTTCTACCTCTGATCAAGATACTTATATACTGTTTATATTTTGAGGTTATTGTCCTCATTTGCTGCACAATTGTTTAAAGATTGTTTACTATTATAATATGAAGCCTTAGTCTTTAAGCTATATAGGTATTAAGAATTAGATTCAATAGTCATTCATGTTTGTCATAGTTATAGTTAGACTAATCAGGTTCTTTAGATACATAGAGATATTACACATAGACAGGTAATCTTCAACCACTTCAAAGAACTGTAGAATATGATATTTAAATAACTTAGGGATCTGCAGATATTAATCCACACACCTTTGAATACCTGATATTTGACAAAGAAGCAAAAAATATCAAATGGAAAAAGAAAGCATATTTAACAAATGATGCTGGCATAACTGGATATCAACATGTAGAAAAATGAAAATAAATCCATATCTATCAGCATGCACAAAACTCAAGTCCAAATGGATCAAAGACCTCAACATAAAGCCAGCCACACTGAACCTCATAGAAGAGAAAGTGGGAAGTACACTTGAATGCATTGGCACAGGAGACCACTTCCTAAATATAACCCCAGTAGCCACAGACACTGAGAGAAACAATTAATAAATGGGACCTCCTGAAACTGAAAAGCTTCTGTAAAGCAACAAGACAAAATGATAGCCTACAGAATGGGAAAAGATCTTCACCAACCCCACATCAGACAGGGGTCTGATCACCAAAATATACAAAGAACTCAAGAAATTGGTCATCAAAAGAACAAATAATCCAATAAAAAAGTGGGGTACAGACCTAAACAGAGAACTCTCAAGAGAGGAATCTAAAATGGCTGAAAGACACTTAAGGAAATGCTCAACATCCTTAGTGATCAGAGAAATGCAATTCAAAAGAACTCCGAGATTCCATCTTACACCTGTAAGAATGGACAAGATCAAAAACATTGATGACAACTTATGCTGGAGAGGTTGTGGGGAAAAGGGAACACTTATGCATTGCTGGTAGGAATGCAAGCTGGTGCAGCCCTTTGGATGTCATTGTGGCGATTTCTCAGAAAATTAGGAAACAACCTTCCTCAAGACCCAACAATACCACTTTTGGGTATATATTCAAAGGATGCTCAATCGTGCCACAAGGGCATGTGCTCAGCTATGTTCATAGCAGCATTGTTTGTCATAGCCAGAAACTGGAAAAAAACTAAATGCCCCTTCACCGAGAATGGATAAGGAAAATGTGATACATTTATACAATGGAGTACTATGCAGAAGAAAAAAATGACATCTTGAATTTTGCAGGCAAACAGATGGAGCTAGAAAACATCATTTTGAGTGAGTTAATCCATACCCAGAAAGATAATTATCACACGTACTCACTCCTAAGTGTTTTTTAAACATAAAGCAAAGAAAACCAGCCTACAAATCACAATCCCAGAGAACCTAGACAACATGGAGGACCCTAAGAGAGACATACGTAGATCTATTCTACATGGGAAGTAGAAAAAGACAAGATCTCCTGAGTAAATTGGGAGTGTGAGGACCTTGGGAGAGAGTTGAAGGGGAGAAAAGAAGCAGGAAGGGGAGCAGAGAAAAATGTAGAGCTCAATAAAAATCAATGAAATAAATAAACAAGTAAATAAATAAATAACTTAGGTTCTGGTAATGTGAGACACATTGCTCCTAGCAGCATGGATCTATTCCCGAGGGAATGTTCATCACCAAAAACATTTTACTTGGAGTTTGTTTTCTTCCTGGCAAAACTTGCCTTTGGACAAAGAACTGCCCATGCCTCGACCACTGATGAAATGCATGATGTCCAGACAGGACAAGCAGAATACAAGAAAAAAGACTGCTAAACCTTGCCAAGACAGGCAAAGATGGTTTTGAAAAATTTCCTGCCTCTGCAAATGGTCTGTCAGTTACTCAAGCCTTAGCCAAAGTTGGTTGCTCCAATGTTGCAAATAAGACTTTGGGTGATTGCCCAGGTTGCCAGTTGTCTTTGTCATTAATTGCACAGTTTGGAAGTTGCTTAATTGTACTTCTTGTTTACTCAAGTAATATTGTTTCCCTTCTCAGGTTTTTGATGGGGTTGAAGACTAGATAATCGTAGTTATTTTCCTCTCATGACTTAGTCAAACCATTTCTAATACAAGACTTAGACTTCTTAGTATATGCTAACTATTAAAATATTTAGCATATGTTTCTTGCTTGATATTGTTTATGCTGGTTGTAATTCTCATTTTTATACTTGATATTCTTATTGTATATAGCTTTGTATTAGGCTTAGAACTCTCTTATTTAGACAAAAGGTGGAGGTGCTGTAGGAACTCCTTCAGCCAATAACCTTTAAGATACCAGCCCACATGGGTGTGATATTTTGTACTATAAATGCAGACATAAAGTTTGTGCAGCCTCTCTCTCTCTCTCTCTCTCTCTCTCTCTCTCTCTCTCTCTCTCTC